>CM053787.1:953089349-953251849 GCA_028749045.1 Cupressus sempervirens | reverse complement strand
TAAAAGAGATAAAATGAAACTACTATGTCAACAAAGAAAATTGCAAACCAATAATGAAGAATTGACTTTCGAAGAGGATCAAGAACCACCGATACAAAGAAACAAAGAGGAAGAATTGGAAAGACAAAGAGAATGAATGAGACTATTACGCTCAAGAAGACAATTGAATTGTGAAGCTACACCATCTTCCAATGTTGGAGTCATATCATCCTCTCATGTTTAAGAGACACTAATTTGTAGATCTGATGATGTACACACTCCATCATGTCATGTTGAAGGCACAACATCAACATATCAAGTAGGTGATATTCCATCTTTTGCATTTTATTGCGAAGGCACGTCATCTTCAGTTCAAGGTACACAAAACACTCAACCTTATGTTGATGTTCAAAATGTTGAGGGAATGGAAGAGTTTATAACACCTTCTAGAATTTATTTTAGAAGACCAAAATATTTGATTGATATTGATACTAACATTTTGAAATCAATGTCTGACAAGATTAGCAAGCGTACTTGTCAAAGAAAAGTTAATCGTATGTGGAGATTATTCTTTGAAGAATTAAATATTACAGGTCAATGCTAATTATTTGTTGAAATTATGAGGAGTTTGAAATTTAGGCCTATCATGAAGATTATTGGGCTAAGAACGATGGACAATTCAAATGAAAAAAGCATTGTAAAGAATCTAATGAGTGCTTATGACAAACTAGGTTCTAAAACACACACCAAAGATAGTAATATCACAAGACGAGTACTTACATCGACAATAGTAAGTACCCAAATGAAGAAAGCTCAACTCATGAGAAAGACAAGAAAAATATTGAAAATTGGTAGAGGTACTCTAAGGAGAGCCATGCTAAGGCATGAGAGATTGGAAGATCCAACAAAAAATAAGTTATGGACATTTAGTGGTAGACTATCATGAAAGGATAAAGAAATTAGTGAAGCTTTGAAATTATTGATCGAAGATTTTTGGAAAAATAACACGTGTTTCTCCTAATCAAAGAGATGTTGTAAGAAGGAGGATTGGTAACCAATATCGCAACCCACATGCAAAACATTTTTTGGACTCAACTCAAACACAATTTTTTGCAAAATTTATTGGTATGCATCCTCAAATTTGAATAAGTCAAAGATTTTTTGAGATGGGTAAACCTTTTTATGTGAAGATAAATCACATACGCACAACTTGTTGTTGTAGGATACAGATTGAATTTTATAACTATTTTGATGTTTTTAGGCATATATGTGTGTTTTTGCATTCTAAGTTTGTTTTGTAGGATTGTGACATGAATGAGCCACCAAGATCTTCAAGGGAATTCATATCCAACATTTTATGTGAAATAGGGGATGGCCAACAATTTTACAAGACATCATGCTTGGATAGTACATGCTTATTTTGTGGTTCTTCACAACTTTTATCAACTTGTGAACATATGGATAGTACACATACAATTGGAAATGAAATAGTAGATTACGAAAAATTTAAGATAGTGACATATGCTCTAAAAAATGGGAAATAGGCTAAAATATATGATTTAGTCATTGAAAAAATTCTAGTGTATGAGTTCATGAAGATTTTTTGTGAAAAGATTATTTACAAGTATGCAAGGCATACACATAGAACTTGATGGTTAGATTTGCAATTCAACTTGTGCAAGGATACATTTCTATTGGATACCATTGTTTTAGTTGTAGACTTCGTAGAGAACTACACACTACAACCACAAAATGAGGTGCAAGCAAAGTATTATACTTCTCAACAAGTTTCCATATTTGTTCACATAACATTCATGCATTCACCTACAAGTATAGAGGATGACAGGAAGATTTTGAGGAGTACCATTTTTACATCAGCAATGATCGATCACATTATACAGAGTTTGTACATAGTTGTTTTCAACTATGTTATGGAGATTTGGCTAATAGGGGCATAACATATCATCAGGACATTATTTGGTCAGACAATTGTGCATCTCAATTCAAGAATGCACGAATGTTCTATTGGTTGAGCAGGATGCACAGGTTGTGTAGAATTCAATATATGTGGAATTTCATAGAAGCTGGTCATGGAAAGGGAGAGCATGATGGTGTAGGTGCATGCATCAAAAGAGCCTGAGCTCATGAAGAACTAAAGTACAAAGATGGAGCAATATTGACAGATGCAAAATCCATCATCTAGTTGTGTAACACTACAATGGGTCCAAGTAAGGAAGGTGAGTCTATGGTTCATAGATTTTTTTGGTTGATAGATAATATTAACTTTGCACCATATGAGGATTGTTGCACACTAACAGGATCCAATGAGTTGCACTCTTTTAGAAGCTCTGATGCAGGTTCATGGAATATCCACACACACAAAATGGCATGCTATTGTCCATCATGTGCAAAGGAAAATTGGGATGACTATGAGTCAACTGAGTGGGTGGACAAATGGGATATATGAGTTTTGGACTCAACTGACACCTATTGTCCCCCACAAGCAGTGGAAATGGTAGAGATGGATTTGTCTATTGACTTTGACCGCTTGTCTAATCTAGTGCAACCTGGTAATATATATATTTATATATCTTTGTAATTTCAATATGTAACTTTATAACTTTTACCTAAGTATTTTCTAAATTAATGATTGTGTTTTGTACATTTGTCACAGTAGGCCATGTTTTTGTTGTTATTGCACCTGAAGACAATGAAGAAGGGATAGATTATTATTTGTGTCATTGTGTCCAAGCCAACAAAAATTGGATCACTCAGTTATAGATGGTGAAGGTTTACAGTACCATATCAGTGTGGTGGTTGTAACCATCACATGGCTTAGACGATATTCTATGAAGAACCCTAACTTGTGGTTATTTGAGGATTGGCAAATAGAGAGGAGGATTCTTCATTATTCAAACCTTGTTGTCACATCAAATGTCTACTTGATAAAATATGGTGGAAAATCACATAATAAGATTCTTTGGAAAGTTCACGAGTCAGACCACGAGGCAATACTTGAGACATTAAAATGTAGAGCAGATCCAGTTGGTTCATTAGATTGAATAGGGAGAGAGGGAGAGAGAGAAAGAGTGATCAATTAGATCCAAATACAATGTTGCAACCTCTCCCCCAAGACTATCCACATGACAAGGTGGGTATTGTTATTATGTGTAAGTGATGAGATAAGTTTAAATCACAAATTTTATGTTTTGATTTGTTTAGAATCTAGATACATTATTTGAATTTATATTAGATTCTTTCATAGGACCCATTTTCAGATTAGTCATTTGAATAAGTGAAAGTTTTGAATTTGTTGTTTAGATCAAAATGTAATGAAAGAACATGAAAATTGTTAGAATGTGAATGCTTTGTGATGTAAAGTCATGATTGTGTGCATGTAACCAAAAACTTCAACCTGGAAAAAGCAAGGATATAATGGGAGAAGTTTCCAAGACTCATCAAGCCATTCAGTATGCCGCTTGATCATTGCTAGAAGCTCAATCAAATAATTCTTTGCATTTCAAACATTGTTACCAATAATGATATTATGACTAACATGCTTTTATCTTTTATTTGTTTTGTCATCTATAATTATTTTAGATAAACTTCAAAACAAATTTATATCCAAATCATAAACTTATAAAACCCATCTTATAATTTTTTTAGATGTTGTCTATTTGGAAGCGTTAAGGCCAAAGTGTATGATCTTTGGTTCACTCCTAGCCACAAGATTCAAGTTTTTAGCATATGTATAGGTTCAGGGGTCAAATCCTTAAAGGATGACCATAGGATGCTATGTTTGTTCGCTCTTAGTCTCAAGATTTCAAGGTTGTGATTGTGTGGAAGAATCCACACCCTTAAGGATAATCATAGGTGGTTTATCAATGTTTAGGATTTAGGTATAGGACACAGTGGTTGTACAATTTATGTTCATGTAAAACTCAATATTCACAATTCTAACCTCTTGAAAAAACTTGTTTTTGTGGATGGAGCTATGTTATGTGCACAATTACCTAAAATGCTTATTTTTTATTATATCTTTGAGGATCTAGCTAGAGATGGGAAATTGATGCAAGGATGGTGGTCATGATACTTGTTTCTTAACACAAAATTTCTCAAACTAGGCTAGGCTTCTTGCAAGCCTACCTAAGCATAACATATGCTATCCCTTTCAATTCTCTAAGGTTATAGACAAGGTGAATGGCCTATTCCTTGTGCCACTTTCACCTATTCCAATTCTCTCTATCTACTCCTTCACAAAATCACACAACAACCCCCTTACACCTTACCACACAACACCTCGATCACCTTGCACCTCCAAGATATTTATCAACACCATCTCCCTAAAGCTTCCAAAGGAATTAAGTCACTACCAATATAGTACCTTCATTATTCATAAGGTTCTAGACAACTTAGAGACTTCAAAACACCAATACAAACTACTCTATCTCATAGACTACCTTGGAATGTAGGTTAAAACTCAAATCCCTTAAATCATCTACCAATACTACAAGCAGATTCCAATACCTTTTATTGCACTTTTTTTTTTCAATTCCAAAATCTAAGATTTTAACTTGCTTTTTCAAGCATATAATTTGAAGACTTAAGCCTATGCTATTAGGCATACAATCCTCACTCAAACTATGACTCTTAACAACCTCAATCAACTCTACCAAATGAACTTATATACTTCATTACCTCATTAAAGTATTTCAAATTGCTGATGTTCAGCTCCCAATTATTGAGGAGATCTTTAAACTATCAAACCCTTGTATTGATGAGAATTTTATTATTGATTACTATGGTTGGCTTCTAAGCTCCAAAATCCTACCTTTCCTTCTCTTTCAAATGCTTCTTTAGTTTTTTATGAACAAAAGAAATCTCCCAATAAGTGTGCAGACCACACACCAACTTCTGCTACATTTTCTTTATTTTCAAATTGCTGATTCACTATTAATCTATGTAGCAACAACTTGCTAGTTTATGGTCATCTCCCTTACAAGGAACAAGTTAAGGTGTTAACTTATTAAGAGGAAAAACTAGAACAACCATGGGAACTGTTAATACCTTCCACTATCTCCACAAATGAAAATATGCAGTCATTATTACACCATATTCTAAAAAATTACAAAATTTACTGTCCAAACAACAAGTAATGTATTACTGGTAATAATATTTAATGATAACATAGAAAATTTCTATCAAACACAGAAGTATTATGCTCTTTACCATAAATAGGAAACTTTAAAGATCATCATAACCATGAATTCCTAAGAGAGGATAGAAGGACTATAATCTAAATGCCAATATAGTAGCAATATTACACCAAAATACTGATTTTCATTTCACAACTATATACAAAACACTTCGTTTCTCTTCTCCAAAAATTCTCCCCTTCACTCTATATCTCTCTTGATATGAGATTAAATTTATTTATAGCATAACATGACTCTTTTCCTTCCTAAGAAGTTCTAACAATATGAATGATTGTTCATCTTAGACTACACTTTCTCAATTTTACACAATTTGTTGATTGTACTTTTTAGCAATTTTACACCTTTTCCATATTTTGCATTTTAAGTTCTAATATACTTTCCTAGGTACCTTAAAAGGTTTATCATCATATTATAACATATTAATACTATCATATTCCTTTTATGCCTTTGCATGGCATTTTCCCACTTTTTATTCACTATGACTCATAACACTTAAAAACATGAAATTGGCCAACATGACCTTAATTTGAACACCTAATAACATGATATGAAACAACTAATCCATAATCTATCAAGACTCAAACCATACTCAATAAGATTCAAGATTCCATGGGAGATGGTCAGAGTGCCCTACACTAGAAATTCTTGTTGAAGACATGGAATTTAAACAAAAATATTAGGTTGATGGATGTCTTTGATTGCCAAGGTGTAGGATGGTGCAAAGTTGAGAAGAAATAATGGTGGCATTTATTCATCAAACCTTGTATACAACAATTTTTAAAGATCACATTACAACCAACTAACTATAAAATAGTTAAAGAGAAGAGTAGACATGATTGTAGTCAGTGAATTTCACATTTGGCATTTGAATTTTTGAGGAGTTTGAAGGCATTTTTAGAATAAGAATAAATGAAAATCAAATTTTGGACAAAATTCAAGACTTTAAAAATCATAAATTCAAGCCTAAAGAGGTGTAAAATTGCAAATCTAGGAAAGAAAATTAGAATATAATGAAATATCACACAAGTATTAAAGTGGCTAATTCAAATTCTATTTCCACTCTTAGCATTTCATTTCATGCAGTAGAGAATTTTTAAGCACATACTTGATGATAAGAATAGATGACCATCAGTCCATCCTACTCTCTAGCTACACGATTATTGAGTTCTGGGAAGAGATAGAACCAAAATTTGTAGTTAGACAAAGAAGTTGTTCCAAGACATTGTTTTCATTTAAGTTGTTCTATCGTTATGAAATGGGTAGATGTTCACTATCATTTTTTAAGATTTAGATTTTGATCTTTAATTGCTAGTAATTTGGTGAATAAATTCTCTGTACAACTAGGTAGTATATTAGTTAATTTGAAGATGCTACTAAAATAATATTTTTTCTCACAAGTTGAAATCAACTTGAAAGAAGAGGGAAACCAAGATTATGGATTCCAATAAAAGAGTTTCCTTGGTCTTTGTAGTTAAGATTTAGGATCATGGAGATGGTCTAGATTCTAGTGAGAGGCATTTTAATGAGGTTGGCTACAAGTAAGAGATTTGAAGAGAAACAAATTTTTTCAAGACTAAATCATGACCTTTGATTTCCATAGGAGTACATAAATACTAAATCATTACCAACCAGATAGTAGTATTTGGATGTTTATGATTGAATTTTTGTATTATGCCTATAAAAAATTCAAACGACTGCCAAAAGCCTTCAGACACTTAGCATCAACTTTCATATTAGAAAGGTCATCATCCACCTCTTATTCTTCTGTACTGTACTTGCAAAATATCAAGAAATTGCACTGAAACAGGTATATTTTATTGATTTGAAAGCAAGTTTACAATTAGATCTTCCCTCTTTGTCCATTTTCAAATAATGTCTAGAAATTTAATTGGTAAATCCTTGAGAAAATTTTCATGCTTCTTCCATATAGGCTTAGGTCACTTTTCTTAGTGAATCTTATATCTAGTTGTAACTGGCATGAAAGAAGATACAATAATTCAATAGGATAATTAGAATAGATTTGATTTTCAAACTAGGTTAGTAATATTTCCACTTTTCCAAAGTGACGATCTCCTAGTGCTATACCTATGGCATCCTTTAGGAATATTTTCCACTTCTATACCTATGGCATCAAATTTGATGCAGAGTCTACAACCACAATCTACCACCACCTCTTGTAGTGCCTAGCAACACCTAACCCACTGCAAGATGCCAAGAAAAGTTATTAGCCTCTTTCCAATGCTGACCTCTATCTTTCCAAGTGGACTCCACTTCTCCAAGCTCTTACCCTCTCCCTAGGGTTCACAACAAACTTGGGTCTCAATTAGGCTTTAGGGACACTAGCCCTCAACTAGGCCAAACAGGGCAAATTAGAGAAAATGATTTCAAGGGTTCAAAAAAAGACTTTTTTTTTCATACTCAGACCTATCCCACTAGGATTCATCCACTTTTAGGGTTCAAACATCACCAATAGATGTAGTTCCCAAATCTAGGCCTAGGAATCCTAGTAGGTCTATTTCTAGTTTTCAAGGGTTAACTCCCAAACTCTCCAAACAAAGTGGCAAAGAAAATACATTTTTGGATACCCTTTTCCATACTCTTGAAGATCTCAAAGTTTTATGGGCTGATCCTACTCTAGCATACCCAAACACCAACTAGGTTCACAGTCTTAATAAGCCTAATTAGGCTGGCTTTCCAAAGCAAGTGCCAAGAGATGGGGTCATAGAATCAACAAAGCCACTTTGGAATCTTCCTCACCATGCCAACAAACAATTCCACCCTTCCCCTAGGTCACAGTGACAAGTTTGGGAGTTCTAGACCACTTCTTCTTTAAAATAGGGTTGAATACATGGTGATATTCAGCCTAGGGCCTGCAAACAAAAATAGAAAACCATATTTTCTGCCCTTGAAACCCTGCCATATGTGAAAATACTTCCTTAACTTGCTTCCCATCAAAAATCAACCTGGTCTCACTGTTGGGTTGCAAGTTAGAGGTCCATGAATGCAAACTAGTCACATTACAGCACTAACCAGGCAATCCTTAGTAAAACAACAATAACTTGCACAAATGAATAGATAAAAACTTGAAACCAAATATAGATGAAAGGTGATTCAAATACCTATCCAATAAGACCCAAGATGTAAGGTCAATTGGACTCTAGGTGCCATTATAAGGCAGAGTGCCAAATTGAACCAAGGGGTAAAAAATGAGCAATATAAGTGATTTTTCAAGACAAAATATTTCTTAGAAGGTTAAAAAGGTCCTTAGGGTCATTAGGTTCAGTTTTAGGCATCTAGGAGTTAAGATGTCAAAAATTGCAAAAATTGCAAAAGTTGTCAAAGCAAAATTACAAAAATGCTAACAACTTTGTAGGAGTTTGGGAATTGGTGAAGGTTTGAGCATTTGGAAATAAGTTATTTTAGTGTTTTCAAACCTTTTCCAAGTCATAAAAGTGGAATCAAGTGAAAAATGTAAAATTTTCACTTTTTGTGTAAAGTTGCATTGTTAAAAGTTGTAAAAGTTGCTCAAATTTGCAACTTAGTGGAAAAAGGGTTGTGGAATTGAATTGTCTATTCTATTAGCTCTAGGTGGATGGGTAAACCCTATCCCTAAGTTTATCCCATCTTTTTGAGTGCTCAAACATTCTTGGGTACGTCAAACCAAAACTTTCCTAAGGGTCACTAAATGCCATAGGGCAGCGATCTTTGACGAGGCATATCTCAGAACTCATGCAAGGTATGGATGTGATTCTAGTTTCTATAAGACTATGTTGTGGAGACCTACAATAACCTCTCTCACTTTTTGGAGATCTTACTCCATTTTGATTTTGTGATGCCATCTTAGGTGATGCTAAAACTTGTAGTGTTGGCTGGTGCAAAGTTGCCAACTGCCAAATCTCTCTTACCTTTTGTTGTGGGATCAAACTTTCTATTCTATTAGGTCCAGGTGGCTAGGTAAGCCCTATCACCAACCTTTTCCTATCTCATTGAGCACTCAAACATTCTTGGGCATGCCAAACCAAAATGTCCCTAAGGGTCACTAAATGCCAAAGGGCAGCGATCTTTGATAGGGCATATCTCGAAGCTCGTGTGATGTATGGATGCAATTCCAGTTCTTATAGTACCATGTTGTAGAGACCTACAATAAGATCTCTCACTTTTTTGATATCTTACTCCATTTTGATTTTGTAATGCCATCTCAGGTGATGTTGAAACTTGTAGTGTTGGCCAGTACAAAGTTGCCAACTGCCAAATCTCTCTCACCTTTTGTCATGGGATCGAACTATCTATTCCATTAGCTCTGAGTAGCTAAATAAACCTTATCCCCAAGCTCATCTTGTCTTGTTGAGTGCTTGAATATTCTCGAGCATGCTGAACTGAAATGTCCCTAAGGGTCACTAAATGTCATAGGGCAGCGATCTTTGACAGGGCATATCTCAGAGCTCATGCGAGGTATGGATGTAATTCTAGTTCTTATAGGATCATGTTGCAGAGACCTACAATAACCTCTCTCACTTTTTAGATATCTTACTCCATTTTGATTTTACAATGCCATCTTAGGTGATGCTGAAACTTGTAGTGTTGGCCAGTACAAAGTTGCCAACTGAGATTTATTCTGTTAGCTCCAAGTGGCTAGGTAAACCATATCCCTAACCTCATCCCATCCTGTTAAACACTCAAATGTTCTTGGGCATGCTGAACTAAAATGTCCCTAAGGGTCACTATATGCCATAGGGAAGCAATCTTTGACGAAGCATATCTCAGAGCTCGTGTGAGGTATGGATGCAATTCTAGTTCATATAGGACCGTGTTGTGGAGACCTATAATAACCTCTCTCTCTTTTTGGAGATCTTACTCCATTTTGATTTTGTGATGCCATCTCGGGTAATGTTGAAACTTGTAGTGTTGGCTAGTAAAAAGTTGCCAACTACCAAATCTCGCTCACCTTTCGTCGTGGGATTGAACTATCTATTCTGTTAGCTCTAACTGGTTGAGTAAACCCTATCCCCAACCTCATCCCATCCCATTGAGAACTCAAACATTCTCGAGCATGCCAAACTGAAACGTCCCTAAGGGTCACTAAATGCCATAGGGTAGTGATCTTTGACAGGGCATATCTCAGAGCTCGTGTGAGGTATGGATGTGATTCTAGTTCCTATAGGACCGTATTATGGAGACCTACAATAACTTCTCTCACTTTTTGGAGATCTTACTCCATTTTGATTTTACAACACCATCTTGGGTGATGCTAAAACTTGTAGTGTTGGCTAGTACAAAGTTGCCAACTACCAAATCTCTCTCACCCTTTGTCGCAGGATCAAACTGTCTATTTTGTTAGCTCTGGGTGGCCAAGTAAACCCTACCCCCAACCTTGTCCTATCTCGTTGAGTGCTCAAACATTCTCGAGCATGTCGAACTGAAACATCCCTAAGGGTAACTAAATTCCATAGGGTAGTGATCTTTGACACGACATATCTCAGAGCTTATGCGAGGTATGGATGCAATTCTAGTTCCTATAGGACTATGTTGTGGAGACCTACAATAACCTCTCTCACTTTTTGGAGATCTTATTCTATTTTGATTTTCTGATGCCATCTCGAGTGATGCTGAAACTTGTAGTGTTGACTAGTACAAAGTTGCCAACTACCAAATATCTCTCACCTTTCGTCATGGGATCAAACTATCTATTCTATTAACTCCAGGTGGGTAGGTAAACACTAGCCCCAACCTCGTCCCATCCTGTTGAGTGATCAAATATTCTCGAGCATGCCGAACCGAAATGTCCCTAAGAAAGACTATGGAAAGCGATACATTCCAAGTAATGATTGGTTGGGATGTACATCATAGACTAAGGGAGATGATATTTATGAAGGGTTTCAGATAAAAGGCTACTATAATTTTCAAAACAATGTTAATGATAATCAATGCATAAGGTAAAGGCATTACGAAGGAATGAGATCAAAGGAAAATATTCAAGGCAACAATAGTGAGTGTGATCAAAAAAATTTTAAACCTTTGTAGTAGTGTAACTATCAATATCTCTAAAAAAACTCTTAAATCTTTATCAAAATGCTAATTTCCATGAAAACAATGACATGGTATTAAACTTAATATTCGTGTTCATTTCTAGGGCTTTGTGGTAAGGTTAAAGAAAGTGGAATCGTTTCCTATGTAGATGGAATAAGTAAAAGAATGTCAAGTGGCAAAGTATGATCATGACAACCTTTAAAATCATTCTGACTTTTCTTTCAACTAAGCACAACAATAATGCTCGGTCCTAACAAGTGAAAAAGTACAAGTGAGAAGCCTATGTAGTAGTTATGTGCAAATGGAATAGAGGTGTCCAATTGAGATCAATGATTGATTAAAGTACAGTGAAAAACCTCTTAAAAGCTAGTTTACTACTATATCACATAGATTATAGTCATATGGTAAAAAGCATGGAGAACCTTTGTGGTAGAGGTATATAAGAACTAATTTAATGGATCATATGATAGTGAATTTAAAAAATAATAAGACGTAGTGAGACAACAATCTTAATAAATCTATTAATCATGTGTAATAGAATAGAAGACATTTAGTACTATTTATAGTAGGAGTAATAAATTAAAATGTTTTAAGGATCTTTTAACAAAACACCTAGTTTTGTATGTGCAAGATGACTCACAATCAAATACTATAATGAGTTGTAAAGTTGTGAGTTAGTTCATAAAGGGATAACGACGAAGGAACAATCATAGTTCTAAAGCTATGAAGAGGAGCTCCAAATGTCATTTAGGTGGTGGTAGGTTGGTTGTTTGAGGAAACTTATTATCTACTCCTATTGTTTCAATGTTGAACTCTATTAGAATAAATTTACAAGTTTCACCTAGCATGAACTGAGAATTCAACAAAGGCTTTCAAATATTTTTGCATACATGTCAATGCACTAGTGATATATGGTGATTTTGAGGCTACACTATATCAATATATTATTATATTGTTATGATGAATGGTGATCTAATGAATAAGAACCTAACAAATCTAGAGGTCCAAAGTTGTGCAATTGTCATAGCATTAAGGATAAGACATTGAAATAGTGATGTTTTCCCTTTGGAGAATGTGACAGTCATAGTATTATGGAAATAGTAGTGTTAAATAAGATGACAATAATTGCTCCAAAATTCATGGCCTAAATGAGCAAAGGGATTCCAAAAGATTTCAAAACAATGAAGTTCATGGTTATCTTATTGGTGATGTGAAAGATGATATGTATAGTAGACAAAGCGTCAAATTCAAGAAGTTAAAGAACAAAAAGGTTTTGGAAAGTAGTTTTGATGTAGTAACTCTTTTTCATTCATATGTTGTAATTAGGTCTAGGGGTAGATCTAATGATCTCCCTATGACCCATCCATCTTGTAAAGGACACAAGACCCCTTGGTATGACTATAAACCTTGGGCATCATTTGGTCCTAATGGGTGATTTTTTTGTCATTTTATGTTTTTAAGGTGTTTCTAGAGGTTTGGGAACCTAATAAGGTTCTAGGAGTCAATAAAATCCAATTTGCAACACTTTCTTGTGAGTTTTTCAATATTTCTTACTATAGCACAAAAAATGCAAAAAGTTGTTAAGCAACTTTTTGTTTGAGCAACCCAACGGTCCAAACTATCAGGTGGTTGGGAAAAGTAGTTGAAAATGGCCTATATAGGCTCAAGACATTTGAATATAGATTAGTGGAGAAGATCTAATTGTTATATTGCTTTCAAATCAATAGAAATTGTTGTGTTTCAGTGCATTTTCCTAATTTTTCAAGTACAGTATGGAACTTAAGGCCTACAAGATGAACTTTATGTACTAAAAAGTTGATACTATCTATCTAGGAGATTTTGGATTTGGTTTGAAGTCTTTACCTATTCTCTTGCAAAAGTTATTGAATTTATTAGTTTTTTGGTTTGAGAAACCCTTGATGTGTTGATTGGGGATTGGCCTTGTATTGTGCTTCCATTGTTGTGCACTTTGCATCAAGTTTGTCACAGATGAACATGGGACATGCATCCCATTATCTTAAAGCATTGGCATAATACACTTTTAAGGATATTAATGCCATGAAAATAGAGCCTTAAGCCAAGAGACATGGATTGAATGAGGTCAAGCAATATATATATGAAAGTTCTTTGTAATAGCTAAAAGACATTAAATACTTGCAACCTCTATATTCACCATGCATTAGTTATAATTTGTGACCAAGTTTTGGAAGGTTTTTTAAATTTCTTCAAAGATACCTATCTGTTGCCAATTTTGGAGTTGTTTATCATGAAAGGGCTGTAAGTCTTGTCTCCACCATGGAAATTCCATGGTCTTCTAGATTTAAAGGCTACAGACCCTAATGTATTATATTATGAAAGAAAGGGCCCTAAAAGTGAGTGCAAAGAATTCTTTGACCAAGCCCTAGGCAAGCTAGGCAATGCTTGGCTATGGACTATCAGCAAAGAAAGAGCTCTCGAGAGCAAAGCTTGAAGAATGAAGAATTGCCCTTTTGAGGGATTGAAGAGGGGTATGAGGAGGTTCTAACTTGTGTAGGAGGAGTCTTGATGAAGTGTGGAAGGTGTCTTAAAAGTGGGGACAACAGGCAGCCATGAAAACCCTACCAAACCCTCAATTTTGCTATTTTTGTTGTACAACCTGTATGCATCCTAAAACCCTAAAAATCCTTGAGCATGGGTCCTATGTATCAATTTTTATTAAGGCCAAAGGTGTTGAAACTCTAAGAAAAAGGAGCTATTGGCCCTAGAAATCTAGGTGGAGGCCTAATTAGGGGCTCTCCTTATAGCCCTTTTGTGAAGAAATCTTGAAATCGGGTACAAACCCATTATTGTTATCCATTCAAGCATAGTAAAAGTGTTTCGGTAACACCTTAGGACATCATGGAAACCTTGGTTCGACTAGGGAGTGCTATGGTACCCTAGTAGACCTATAAAACCTTTGGAGGAATATTGTTCCGAGAAGAGTAAGGGAGCGATGCTACAAGTTTGGATCAATTAACCTAATGAGGAGGTTGGGAAAGGTTAGTGGATGTTCTAAGTAGTAAGAGATCCTATAGACCACATAGGTGTATAGAAAACACCAAGATCCACATATAATATACAAGGTTGCACAGGGATGGGGTTACTTGGGTATGTCAAACTTTATTTTTAATTATACTTTTATAGTTATAAAAAATCTAAATTTATGAGTCATGACAATGATTTTTCAAATCAAGAATAGTGATAAAGTTTGCAAATGTAAGGTATTGATTTTAGTTTCAATTTTTTTATATGTTTGTAATAATAATTTATGATAAATGTTTAGATGCATAACATAGAAGGTAGGTTTAAACATGAACAAGAAGATCATAAATCATATGACAATGACATATTGCAAATGATAAATTTCTAGCTTTAACACTGATAGAGTTTATTGTTGATCAATATTGTATCAAAGTTTCAAATTGATTAGGTATTGAAAATTAAGCTTGATAAACAAATAACAGAGAAGGAAAAATTTAAACATGAACAAGATCATAAATCATATGATGATGACATATTGGAAATGATAAACTTATGATTAAATAGTGATAAAGTTTATTGTTAATCAATATTCTATCAAAGTTTTGAATTGATTAGGTATTGAATTAAGCTTGATAAACAATGAGCTGATACACAAACAAAAAACCAAAAAAAAAAGTCTAAAATCTCAATCAAGGTCCTTAGCTATGATGCTCTCCATCGAGTACCTTATACTTGGGATATGTGTACCCAGTACTTGGGTACGTGGGTACGAGTACCAGGGGTGCCATACATGAAGGAACATATAATATATTATGATAACCAATAATGTCATACATGAAAAAACATATAATAAAAAATGATAACCAATAACGTCGTACATGAAAAAACATATCATATATTAACCAATAATGTCATAAGTCTAATAATGTCATGCATCAAATAAATGTCATACATCAAATATAAAATGTCATATATACATCAAATGTATATCGAATATGTCCACTGACATAAAATCCAACATATATGTCCGCTAATGCCTATACATGTATGCCTATCAACTATATCTTCTCCTTCCCCTCAGGGGAAGGAAACAAATCTCTAGAGTTCTTTGGTCATCGTGTGGAGGGAGATGATGGGGTCTTCCTCACATGATCACTTATCCTCTTATTGAGGCTCTTTTCTAACTTGAGCTCATACAAAAAAAGTAGATATGAATCAATAATTATTATACATTGAAATCAAATATATGTACACACAAAATTAATTATTTTCTTACGGCCATCATATATTCGCTTTCAAGTCCACCTCAAAGGCTCGTAGATGATCGGGTGTGACAAGACCCTACAAAAATTCAATCAATATAATCACTTATAAATAACATTATAAATTATGATACTAACAATTATAAACAACAACTAAAACCAATAAAATTATTTCATACCTTAGTCAATGGCGGTGAACTAGCCATAGCTATAGCCACTCCACGATCGACGAACTGGCGAAGATGAGGAGGAGTCTTAGATGTCAAGAGCTGGATGTCATACAATACACATTAAATGTAACATGAAACATGAAACAAATATAATCAAATGAATTAAATTAACATGAAAAATATGTACCTCTATGAAGCTCATATCACATCTAGGCTCGGAGTCCATAGTGAATGTCCACAGTCCTGTAGAGAACTAATGCACATGCATAACTTTTTTTTGTCAATCCTTCATATGATTTTTGTCAATCCTTCATATGATTACTTAATAAATATATGTATTAATTTAAATGATTAAATCGATACATACCTCTGGACTCGTTGATGGGACAAAAAATGGGGCTAGGAGAATTGCTACTAGGGCTGCCAACACTTTGACCCTAAATTTTGAACAATGCCAATACATGCTAATTAATTAGTCATTCACTATACGTATGAAATGTGATCAAATTAGTTTATTATAATTGTAATTTACCTGTGTGTCAATGCCAAATGTCTCATTTAGGAACTGATTAGTCACTAGCCCATCATCCACAACATTTTTAGCATGATTGCCAAATGTGCATAAGGATCCACATGATGTACACATGTGACCACAATGTGCAAAAAACTCCTCCTCAACTAGTGGACTCGTGTAATGAATGAGGGTCTGTGTCAAAGCACTAATAGTCCCTAGAGTGCTGGCCTCTACATGTTCCTTCATAACTGAAGGAATAGTCACATGCTCACCCTATGGCTTGACCATAGGTGCCCTAACTACATTAGGGTCATGACGTGCCCCTGGCCTCTGAAATGATGACCTCCCACGTCTACCCTGAGAGTCTAATTTATCAAAATAATTGGGGATCTCCCCAAGGACAAACTCACAATACAATTTCCTTAAGAAATAGATTAGGAGCTCGTGATTATTGCAAGGAGGGGCATCAAAAACCATCTACCATCTATCCCAAAAATTATTTCTAATACCATCATGTATGCACCAATGTATGGGGAACCATTTAGTTATCTCTCTAACAATATCTTGTTCACCAGGCTTTCTAAATAATGCACAAATCCTCCCTTTTGGTATATCCTTTTTTTTTTAACATCTTGATATGATAATTTATTTACATAATATCTTTTTTGTTCATCCCTCTTAACCTACCAAATATCTAACTGACCACTAACAGAAGCTATGTGGGTCTTAATGGACTCAAAGGAGGATGCCAACTGAGCTCTCATTGGATTGGTTTGTCCACAAGCTTTCAACCTACCAATGAGTGCTTCTAATTCAGTTTTGCCTCTTTCTATTTCATTTATTATGTTTTCTTGTGTGCTAGGAGGAGGTCTTCCAATTGGTGTAGGTTGTGGAATTTGTTGTTCTTGTTGTGGAGGGTTTTGGTTTGGATCTTGTTGAGGGTTTTGGTTTTGATCCTCTTGGGGATTTTTCGGTTCATTATTCATATTTCCTGATAAGAAATCAATTGAAATCTAAATAAATAAATAAATTCAAAGAAAAAATTAAAAAAACCTACAAAAAAATTTAAAAAACATATAAAATAATGCAAAAAGAAGGTCATAAAACATATGGCATGCTCATGATCTCGAACTTTGATGATGAGGAGGCATATTGACAAGGCAAGTGGTGAAAACCTTCAATTTGTTGAAATCGCGTACGCACTGTGAGGAGGGGAAGTTGGAAAATGAAGTTAAAATGAATGGGCTACAGGTTTGTAGCCCATTTATAATAATTGGGGTTTTTTAAAAGCACGTAAGCACTATAGCGTGTACACGCTATGGCTCAGAATACCCAAGCCATATCGTGTGCATGCTATAGCGCATACGTGTTATTGAAAGTTAGAAAAAAAATGGTGTCACCTTTTTGGAACCACAACTTGGTGCACTTACCCAAAGACCAAATTCCAACTTCATTTTTAGATGTACACCATTTTTAGACTTGGAATGTGAATTCAAATGCAAATTCACTGGTCGACTTTCAACAGGTTCAATAAGTTCAGTGGTTCCATGATGCAGTTTCATGTTGTAAGTTCCTTGGTTTAAGTCCAATATTCAAAATGTAGATTTCAAGAATATTATGATTCAAAATCCAGATTCAATTTTGAAGTTCAAGTTCGAAGGTTCATGTGATTCAAAAAGTTCAGTAATTCAAAGATTTAGTTTAAACAACTATAACAGATTCTCCAAAACTTGAAAATTGGGTCTCGGTATGGGGGTCATAACTTTCAAACCCACTGTTGGATCATGCTTAGCTTTAGATATGTGTGAGTAAACATAATTTTATAAATTCAAATAGCACCAATTTTCAAAATGTGCCCCAATATGTGAAATACATATGATTGTTCACAGCACTGTCAAATTAGTACTAACAGTCATAGAATGCAAATCACATAATAACAGTCATATTTCAAGGGCCATATTTCTCAATCCAACCATTTGATCAGGCTACATTTATGATATGTCTTGGAAAACCTAATTCTCTAAATTTCCTCTAAAGATTTTTATTAGATTAATTATTCATCAAAAGTTACTGGTTTCTATGTGCGACACTGTTGAATCAACACTAATAGTCACATTATGCAAATCACAAAATATTAGTCATACTTTGGGGGTCATACATTTTATTCTAACTATTCATTTTTTTTGAATTTTGGATATGTTTTGATTGACCTAATTTTCTAAATCCTCTCCAAATAGTTTTGTCAGATCTATTATGAATCAAAAGTTATGATCATTTCCATGAACTATCAAAACTATCACAACAATTATGAAAAGATGACAACATTTCATCACCGATAAATACCACATGTCAAAGTCTTCTTATAAACATTATAAAATGATATCCATAAAGCCTTAATTATAATGTTTTTAAAGACTTTGTGTTATAGAAGGAAATGGATAAAGGAAAGGGATCATGAACCATTGATCAAAGGAAAGGAGATTTAATTTATGATAATTTTCAAGAATCAATTGCTCGAATTGAATTAAATCGACAAGGGAAAAGATAAATATGCTAGTTGAAGATAGAATAGGGGTTCAGACTTTCAGATCCTTTCTTTCCTCAGACTTTGTGCTAGAGAAGAGAGAGCCATTTTTCTAGTTTTTTTGATTTGTTGTGTTCCAGGGTTCCACTATTTGGGCAGACAGTGTGCTACATGAGAGGAGGAATTTTGATCATATGAAGGGGGTAGGTTTTTATTGTAATCAGAGATGCCTACTTTTATTTTATTTTTCTTTTCTAGTTTTTTGAAAATAATTTGATCAACAGTAGTATTTAGAAGTAGTATTATTTTTGAGTTGAATGAAGATTTCATCATTTTGAAGACTGTGTGCTTCAGATTGTTCTCACTCTTGGTTTATGTGTGAATCTAGATTGAATAATGGAATCAAATTCTACTACTATATTCATTTATTAAAAAGGCTATTTACTATTTGTTTAACCTTTATTTTTCTTAGAAGATTGTATGCTTCCATTGTTGTATGTTGAGTCCTTTATTTCTATTTCAGTTGTAATAATTTTCCCCCTATCCAAGAATAGTGTGAGTAGCCTTCAGTTTCAAGTTAAAAGCTTTCTTAAATCTTATTCATTGTAAATCTAATTGGGGAGTTGTACCCTGTAAAATTTAGAGGGCACTTGCATAATTCAATGGCAAGGCAAGCCAACTATTGATATCTTTTTTGCATCTTCATTTTTGTGCAAATAAGAGTTATTTTGATGGTTTATTGTGTAAAGACAAATCTGTTCACCAACAGTTTCATAGAACATGTTAAAATTCTTGATAATTACATTTTTATGTGCTAAGACTAGAGAGTTTGTTATCATGCTTCGATCGCGTCTGTTTCCATAAAATCAAATGATTATATTTTCTCAAATGCCATGTATTTTTATAGAGTTTGTACAAGTGGTTGAACAAAAATGGTGGTGAATGGATAAGGTCTATCTTTAGTTGCTTCTACAAAAATATGGATTTAATTGCTTTTTGTGAGACAAATTAACCCACCACTCCTCACATTGGCATTGAAAGTGGAAGAATGGTGGTTTGTTAAGCCTGCACTAACAAAAAGCGATGAACAAAATTACAACAAAAATTCTCAGGTGCATGGATTTTGCATCAGATGGGACATTTTATTTTGTATTGAGAAAATAAAAGATTCAAACTCATCATGGAAAAGTTGAATCTTCATAGGCATCCAACACTTTTCCTGATGTTAAACATTTTTCTATTTATTATGTTTCCATAATAAAAAGCCTATTGGCTTAATTAATTATTAATTAGAAATTAAAAAATATTAATATTTAAAATGATATTAAAATTATTTAATATTTATAAATATATAAAATAAACATAAATAAATATTTTTAAAAAGTACATGTAAATACAAAAGCATTTTGAAAGAGAAGTGAAGAAATAAAATATTTGAAATAAATGTTAAAATAATATAAAGAATTTAAAGGCAAAAGCCTACGACATAATGGTAACTTGTGAGCCTCTCATGTGGGAGGTCTTGGGTTCGAATCTACATTCTCTTAACATATAATAATAATAAATTCCAACAAATAATAATGATTAATCTAGGCTTTGGTTGTTTACTGATATATATATATATATATATATATATATATATATATATATATAATTTAAAATTTAATAAAAATATATTGTCAAAATATTTTATTAATTTTTAAGAAACAAAGGAGAGAAGAAATGGGTCTAACCTGGATCCATAGAAGTGGTGCTAACAAGTTGTAGAAACAATTTTTTTTCGATCATCTTTGTGAACCTATCCACACACTTGCACAGAAATCATTCAAATCTAAGACATTTTTCTTTTGGAGAACAACAAAACCTTTTGTTGTGTTGTCCACTAGTTCAAGAGACCTAGACAGTTTCTTGAGCATGCCCATCAATGGCCTGAAGCAATGATCATGGTAGACATTCACTGTTGTAGATTCAATATGCTAACTTTTCATTTTAAACAAACTCAATGCTACATAAAAGAGATTCTACAATTGCCCATCACACTTATTCCACACAAATTCTATCTTACTAAATGTACAAATGGGATTCACACTTGGTTCCTCTCTAAGCCTTTGAATTTTTTATTCTATATTAAACTATCTTTGAAGTTGTTGGTTGTAGTTAATTGATTCTATTCATATTGGTTATGTCATTAATTCATTCTTGAGAATGTCAAGAATGACGGTTTAACTTGATATGCATTTTATAATGATAGTTTGAAGGTTGATAACATGTATCATTTTTTTGAGGACGATAAAATTAACATGAATTAGAGTTTTTTATTCAAAATAAGAAAAAATATATGAATAATTTATAAATGAGATTAATGTTTTCCTCCACCAAAATGATGAAACAAGTATGCGACTAATGCATCAAAGCGTTTTAGGAGAAGTTTGTCATCTTTTTGCAAACAAGAAATCTCTTTTTTTCACCCTGCAATAGAAATTGTAAGGAATGCATTCAGATATTGAAAAAGATAAAATCCCCATCTTCAAATGCATTGCCTCCTCAATAATGAGAGCCATTGTCAACACCATAACTACTGCTATCTCCACTTTCACTTCGACATCTCTCATAGCCTACCCTCTCCTCTGCCACCACTATGACCTCCTCTACCACTACCATCCCTTTCAATGGATCTAAACCATCAAGATCTTCCAATCTCACAATCACTCGTAACTTAATACAAATATACATACAAGAAAATAAAAATAAAAGACAATATATATCTATGCATTGCCTCCTCATTAATGAGAGCCACCATCAGCACCATAACTACTGCTGCCTCCACTTTCACTTCAACATCTCTCATAGCCTACCTCCTCCTCCACCACCACCACAACCTCTTATGTCCCTACCACCCCCTTCAATGGATTTGAACCATTGAGATCTTCCAATCTTGCAGTCACTCTAACCTAATAGAAATATACATACAAAAACAAATAAATAACAGACAACATAGATCTATGCCAATATTTCAAGCACCAAAACCACAAAAGAATGAAAGAACAAACATGGATTTAAATGAACTTTGAATCCATGACTTCGCCAAAATCTTTGAAGGCATCTTTCAAGCTCATGTCATCATTGGACAAAGAAAGGCCACCAACAAAGCAGTGGAATTCAACATTAGCAGTGACTATTTTGGATCTAAACACAATCCTATAAAGATAAACTACACAACTTTCAACTTCCCAATAACTATCAGCTTCCCATTTAATAGAGACACTCTTCATTTAATGGTCATATTTTTTGTGTTTAACCATTTCTTTGGGAAGAAATATTGTTCAATTTCTTTTTTTTCCATTTAGTCTAAAATACCATCTGACTCTTCCAGGCATATGACAATTTTTTGGCCATTGTGTGCCACAATAAAAAAGCCTATCTATTTGGGTTCACCCCATAGTGTTACAGTAAATGTCACAAGCCTTAGTTGATTAAGGTCTTTGGTTTGAAACACCCATCATTCTCACTATTCCCACTGTGCTCGTTGCTGACTATGCTTGCTGCATTTGCTTGGTGTTGGTTTGCATGCTTCTTCCTTGGGGTTTACACGTCCATGAAGCTATCACTATTGTCTTGTAATCAGGAGTTATAGTGAGAATTGCCATAGAGTGATAAGGGATTGGGAGGTATAAGGAGATATGATTGGAGTGATAAGGTGATTGGTGATCTTGATAGTGTTGACTCTAAGCTAATGTGATTTCAGGGTTGATTGCGAAGTTAGGTCTATTTAGAGTTGAATATTAGAGATGTTAATGCCTTAGAATTACCATAGGATGGGGTCCCCAATTGTGACTCCACTGGTTCATAGCTCCAGTCAAAAGCGATTACCAATATTAAAAAATCCTATTTGTTTGATTAACTTACATCATTATTTAATATTTTAATTAATAGTTTGTGGGTCAACGAAATTAGGATTTTTTTATAATATAAAATTATTCAATTTTTATTAGATCTTATGATCATAGATATTATTCTTGCTTAACTAGGAATTTGAACTATTTACATTAATGTAATGTGTACATAATAGAGATGAAGCTCCTATTTGTAATTGCATAATTTAACCAAGAAAAAAAATTCTATTATTAATGAAAAATGCAAATTTCAAATTGAAATAAATATTATTGAACTAAAAATATTCAATTCCTAACAATGTGTCGTATGATTTACTTTAAAATAGTTTCTACAAGCCCAAAAAGTAGTTTAAATGTTGATATTGCTTGTTGAGTTTACTTCCTTAAAATTTTCTTATTAGTTTCCATCTAGGCTTAGAACTGTATGTATGAATTGAGGTATGGATTTAAGGAAATATTCCTTTAGAAGTTGTGAAAGATATGGTGGATAGAAATCAAGCTTTTGAAGGATAAAAACCTACAATAGTGATAGAAAAAGAGTAAAAAAACAAGTGAAAGCACAAGGGAAAGACAAGCTTCAAATGATGTTGAAACAAGAAATAATGTTGAAAAATGTAAAACTATGGAATGCATGTTTCCTAATGATGTAATGGATTGCATCGTTGAATGCCTCTATAATTTTATTTTTCTTAAGAGGGACACCCTTAGACGCCAATATTTATATGGCTAAAATTAACTAGGACAATAGGGGATGGGAGATTGAGGCTTTGAGAGGGTTGGGTAAAGGTTACATGTCATGAAAATTTAAACATGTTGAGAATGCTCAAGTTGTATTGCAATATAGGACTTGGATCATTTGTGGTCAAGTTTTCTATCTTCAAGCCTAGACTATGGATTTTCATCCTGAAGGCCCTTCCAAGTCACGTTACCCTATGTGAATAGTACTTCTATTTTTAAAAATTGCAAGCCCCCTTCCTAGTGCCCCATTATAAAACTTAATAACACAAATATGGTCAGAGCTAGAAAACACGAGGGGATGAGAGGTCATGTTTTATCTCTTGTGTATAGAATGTGAATTGTATACTATTACCATACACCTTATGATCAAAGGATGCTAAGAAGGTTTTGGAATCTAAGTATGCCATGATTTGACATTTTCCTTATTAGTAATGAACCTGAGATCTTATTGGGACTGATATACATTTTAGTCTTTGTGTTAAGTATTGTATACATAATTACATTAGGTTGATGAGCTAAGACCTATGTAATAAAGGCTTGATATGTCATAACTTGAAAACTATGTTGGTGAGTTCATGATATTGTATGGGCTATTAGGATAGTTAAACTTTGGAAAGATAAATCAACATGCACCCTTATGAACATCACTAATAGTTATAGATGAAAATTGTAATCAAAATTGGATAAGGGTCTATATGGTAGAACTTAGTATGATGTAATGCAATAAGCCAATCTTTGTGCAAGTAGTATTAGGTGGATATGTTGATATTCACGAGGATAGATTTTATGGCTCAATAAAATGTAATAGATTTATTTTATGATTGATTTTCAAAACTTTGTGATTATGTAAACCTCCTAATTTACATAACATAATTGATACACCTTATTATGTGTTTTATCTCATAATGATAATGAGATACTATTAGTAATCAAACTATATTGAATTAAAGGATACTAGTCATGATGTTTACATTTGGTGATTTTGACCTCAGATATGTATTCAAAACTAACCTTCATGTTGGTTGACTTAATAGTATAGATTCAATAGTTCATCACCATGATAGAAAATGGAATATAATGGGATTCAAAATATTAATTTGATCATGATAGGGAAAGATTAATGTTGATATGCTGATTTTGATACCTTAATGTTTTGCATGCTTTTTATAAGAAAATGATTAGAAAAAGGAAAGGTTAATTATGGAAATTTGAATATGTTGATTTTGAAATGTTAAAATTATCATGAATCTATACACATGTATTTTTATATGATTTTCATTGGACTAGTGATGCTCAAGTTTAGTGTGTAGGCAATTGAACCATGGAATTTAATCAGGGAAACAAGGCCCAAACTTATGTGGACACAGTTTAGCCAAGGTGAATCATTGGAAGATTCAAAAGCCTCATTGTGATGTGTTTATTTTGTAAATGTAAGCTTGCATGTGTGTGGTAAAATTAGTCTCATAAATACATCAAGGACATGTCATGGTGATGTGTAATGTGTTTTAAATGTGTCACTTGACACTTGTAATTGTTTATGTGTGGATGACATGTCACCTAGGGTTTTAGTCATGGCAACACTTAACCTTAAACTAAATGCCCTTCAAAAGATTTAAGAAAATTCACTTGGGGAAAGGATAAGATGGGTCACCATAAGGGGAATTTCGAATTCAAACTTGAAAAGGATTTTAGAGGGTCAATATGTGGTCCCAAAGTGCCATTTTTGTGAAAATAAGCTACCCATATGTTAGCATAACATGCTAGGGGCTTAAAATTGACCATTTTATTGCTTAACTAGCCTAGGAGGTCCCTTAACCAATGCATTCTTCCACCAATTCGAAAATTGAGTTATCCCATGAGTCCATCCCCATCTTTTCACTTGGTCAGAATAGAAAATTTGGTAGGGACAAAGTTGTAAGAGATAGTGGCTTGATGTTTTTGCCAAAAAGAGATAGTGGGAGGGTCTTTTTAGTGAACTTTGACAAACTAGTGGAGTGTTCACTCACTCTCTAAGTTTAGAGACAATTAGGATTTTGGAAGGAATACTAAGGAGAATGGGGCTTTTCATCAACTATCATTGCCTTTAGCTTGGACCAAGGTTGGTGCCCATGTAATGACCTTCTTTTGCACTTGCATAATGAAGTTGTAGTCTTGTTAAATGGTTGTTGGTAAAATCAGGCTTTATATTGTACTCAAGTGATTTTAGTTTGTGTGCATTTACTTCTTTGAATTTCTTTCTTTGTTCTTATTTTTCAGTGTTAATTGTTAATGGGTGTGAAGGCTTCACTCACCCTTGGAAGGGAAGAGATGCCTTGGGTGAAGGGGTTAGTTGGGCTCAACATTGAAGTTGAGAGATTTTCCTCTTGGAGAGGGTTTTGTTATTCATAGAGTATGGGGTCCATTGAAGCCATATGCCTTGTTTGTTATTATGGGAGGTATAAGTGTATTGATGTGATGAGGGGGATGTATGTGATAGCATTGAAGAGGCATTTGTATCATGAGAGGTATAAGTGTGGTGATGTGATGAGGAGGATATATTTTGATGGCCTTGAAGAGGCATTATGCAATTGGAGATGTATATGTGTAAATGGATATGGAATTATCCTCTTTGGAGAGCCCACCTTTACCCATTATTTCATGATTCCAAGGGTGAATCATTGTGTTAAATCTTGGAGGGTTGTAGAAGTCTTGTGATATTGTATTTGCATGCATTATGAAATGTTTGAGTGCAACCACATATGAGCCTTGTTTCCCCTACTTGATGGGTGGCTTCTATAAAGCCTAGGATGGGATGTGAGCCTCCATGGTTCTTGGTTTTTGTTTTGTGGTTGCAGGTTTGTGAAAATGGACTCTATGGAGAAGATAGCTTTCCCCTTGACATTGTTTAAGAATCAAGTGTTGTGAAGAAATCTTCCCTTTTCATGTCATTGTGTTATGGGATGTGATAGCAAAATCCCCACTTTTATGTCTCTAAAATGTGAGAGGAATTTATTGACATTGTGTTCCCTTGTGAATGTGTAAAATGGAATTGATGTTATGCATATAGTTGGCATTGTAAGAGAAAGATTGTAATTTTCTATTTTTTTTAATTACTGCATAGGAAGGAAAGAATCCATTCATCTAAAGAAATATCCAATGTTGTGGAAAGTCATGTTGAAGTTGGGTGATCAAGCCCTTATATATATGTAGTTTTGTCCATTAAATTTATAGCTAAGCCTTATGAAGTTCTCATTTAAGAAAATCATTGAAATAACTATTCATTGTAGACTTGAGTGGTTTCATTGTAAGGCTCTCTATTATGAATTTGGATGCAAAGGAATTAAAAGTTCTTGTATAGCATTATTTTTTATGTATGCTTGGAAAATGGCTCAATATATTTCAAGTCATAAGAAATTCCATATATGAGACCATTATCTTTTAGAACATACATATATTTGATCTTTTTCAATACAACTATTGTGTTAAACCTTGAGTTCTCAAGTACTAATAAATCTTTAGAATGGGTAGATGCTAAGAATAATATCAAAAAAATGTAATTAACATGATTAGATAATACAAACTAGAGTAGTACCAAATCCATAGTTATGGTCTCCTAAATGAGAAGGAAGATATATACATCAAACTCATAGTGAAACATACTTGTACATGCACATTTACTCTCTAGAATTTGTATGGGAGAGGCAAATAAATCCCCTCCCATTTACAGTTCAATATTTTATTCTTAGGGATACTCCTTAGAATCTTCCCTATATATAATCCTTATAATATAAACATCCAAAAAAACTAAGTCAAATCCATAAAACAAGGACATACTAGTCATATTGGCAAGTAATGATGGAGACCCTAATACACATGTGACACTTTCTTACTTGTTTAAAATTAATTATTCCTAATATCTAGTAACTTCCTTACGAAATGAAGACCTATGTTAAAAAAGACAATAGAAAAAAATAAGATAATAAAAAGCTCCTGGAAAACTAAACATGTTCTATGGTGTGGCCATCACACTCAACTTTGCACCAAACCCAAAACATAGTCAAAGGCCTAAAGTTGCAAGAAACACATTTAAATCAACAACTATCATAAAGAGAGGGTCTCCCACTAAGGTCAACCACCCTCTTGCACCCTCTCATCACATGTGGGAGGGGTCCCATCCTCCCAAAATATGCATCGTTGAAAACATGTGGTAAAAGGGGGGAGTCTGATGAAAGGCAAAAAAGCCAATAAAACCCCCAAACAAAACTTTAGCCAAGGCTGCCAAAAAAGGGCCCATCTCCCCAAACACTCCCCACTCACGTGCCTTAAAGGTGTATAACAAAATGCATGGGTAAGTAGAGGGATTTGATAAGATTAAATCTTAATATAGTTTTGGGTAGTGGTGAGGGAAAAGTTAATAAAGAAAACAATTTGTTTAATGTCGGTTAGTTAGTATGTAATGAAGTTAATATCAGGTTTAGAAAGTGATAGCTATTCTTATCTTGGAGAGTGTGTTAGTAGTAGAGTTAAATTTATGTTAGTAGTATAATATTAGTAACTAATGTGATTTGAATAATGTTAGGATGTTTAGTAAATTTATTGAAATATAAGGTATATGCTACATAGTAAATAATATTTTACCAACTTGTTTTGTATATATTTAATATTTTTAATTCATAATAAAATAAAATTGTGCTTCCTTGATATGGAATACATAATTGGTAGCTAGAGTAAGTAGAGTTGTATTTGTAGCAAATTATGTAATTAGTATAGTCAAATTGTTGAGTAATAATTTATATGTTATACTTTATAATTGTCATAATTGATTAAGTTTAAAGAGTTAATTGCTACATTCTATTACTGATACATATTTTATACATGCAATATACGAAGTGTGATGAAGAGCCAATGCTATAGATGTATTATGTATGTGATATAATACTAGTAGTCAAACAAATATATATGAATTATTGTTTTAAGAGTTGTGATCTAGATGTACATGTTGAACAATATGGGTAAATGCCATAGTGTTAATAAAGCTATATAATGCCTAATGGAAATTATAAATAATTACTTATTATGTATACCCTTTTTAATACCATTTAATTATGAATCTATGTGTTTCAGAAAGATTTTATGTGATACTCTATAGATGCAATAGTTGACCACAAGGATAGATTGTTAAATTAAAATTGATATTCTATTATGACATTTGTAGGACAAGGTCTTGTAGACACATGTCCCCTTCTGAAATCCATTACTATCTAGCTCATTGTTATAACTCGAGCCCTAATAAATGTAATATGATCTCCATTAAATTATTTGTGTTGTGCTACTAGAGCATCAAATGAAACAAATTATCTGATAGTGTCATCAAATTGGTATTAGATATTCAACCAAAATGCAAGTACATGAAACATGGTTATTTACTCTATGTCACCTAAGACATAGTTGTAAACATTAATGTACTCTGAAATCTGTTAATTATATTAATCTATGCCAAATCAACCAACTTAAGGATCACCTTTAGTTTAATGGTTGATGAATGCAACACCCTAATGGGCATGATTGTTACTCAAATACTCTTGTAGTAATGTTTCTCTCCCTAGCCTAATTAATGATTTGTATAATTAAATTAAGAGTCACGAGTTAAACCCAAAGATGTCAGGAACAACATAACTAAGAGTAGGTATATTTGGATACTCTACTAACCAAAACCATAATCACAACTTGCCTATAGGTAGTCAACCTATTTACAACATGTATATGTTGGTGAATTCTTAAAATTACCTTTCAATTATTTTAAAAAAAAAATTTTAGTTGTGTTTTGCCCATGAAAATTTGAGCATGACAAACTTATAATTTGGGCATTTCTTGTGTGAACTAGTTTCTCAACTTAAAAAGAGTTATTTGGTGCAAAAATAGTGACGACAAGTTCCCAAGGTTAAGATTCCACCTAAGAGTACATGTAGAAATGAACTTAAATAGACAATTACTAGAAAATATCTAGCTCATAGGATTGGGTTTGAATTTTTTTAGCCACTAGTATATTTAAATAAGCCTAATGCTTTCTTTTATTTCCACCAAGAGGGTCGTTTGATAAGAGATTGTCCTATCAAGAAAAGAAAGGTTACTATGTTACAAAAAACTATTAATAATATGGTCAATACTTAGGCTCAAAATATATCTATACCTATTAATAATATGTTTTTACCAAAGCAAATCAAAATTCAGCTATGCTTATGGAAACTATGTCTTTACCAAAGTAGCCCCAAGTCACTTCTAATGTTCAAAATGGTAATATGTCGCTGGTCATGGCTAATTCAAATACTATTATAATTGATAGTTGAAAATTAGTTAGGAAAATGAAATAATCTTCTAATCTGTTAGGACTAAAGGAAAATCTTCCAATGGTGATGGTTTTGGTCTGTCTTGACCACCAAAATCAAGGAAAGTGGGGCGGGGTTCTTCTCCACCTCCTACAAGAACAAGGGAAAGGTTATTAGAAATTTGGTTAAGGAAATGAGAGGGGGGTGAATAACCACCACAAACATTTTTCACTTATTTCTAAGACTTTTTAACCATAAACTAATAAACTTGTCAATATGAAGTAACTTAATACCTATTGCTGAAAAGTAAAGTAATAAACTCATAACATGAAAAATCACACAAATAAATTATAACACATTATTTGGTCTTGCAGAAAACCCTTGGTTAGAGGGAAAAACTTGTTAGCATGAATATTGATGATATTCCTTTGGGGGAGCATTCTAAGCATTGGAGAGTTTTGCATGTTATATTCATGATTTTGTTTTCTCATTAATGTCAACATAGTATTATTTCTATAAAGATTGGCAGAATAGAAAATAGAGAATGAGGTCGTACGAATTGTGTGTTGACGATGAGGTCAAGTGCAGTTAAGGACATGATCTACATTGTGTTAAGATGAAGCGGTCAAGTGCGTGTGTTGAAAGTCAAAGAAATGTGAGTTATTGAAAAGTTACAAAGCATAGTGTGCAAAGTACCTGATAAGTGATTTATGATGTTTGGATTGTATCTCTTAACAGGGATAGAATCATGGTGAGAAAAGTTAGACAGTGATAGTAGACAATCTAGTGATGACATCAATGATTGTATACGATAAGAGGTTGCACATGTAAGAAGTAGTATTTACTGTGAGTCGACAATGTTTTGTAATTACGAAAAGATGTAATGTTTTGTAATATCTTAATAAGGTCCTATTATGATTAATTGGGAAAGCCTCAAGGCCAACTCAAAAAATTATTTTGAGGATATGGTATAAAGGAAGGTTATTTTTCTTGTGATGAAAAAAGTATGAAAGTGTGTGTAAGTTGTGCAAGTGCGAATTGTGCAAGTGATATGCGAAGTTGGTAAATATGTGTAAGTGATGAAAGAGATTAGTGTGATGCAAGTTTGAAGATCTAGTACTAAGATCTAAAGAGGTTTGGTATGGTCAAGAGGATAGAGAAGGAGTTTAAGTTATTTTATTTATATTTTTATACAAGGAATAATAAAGAGATCGGTTGGATAGTGAGTTAGGTGGTCTTTCCCATGAAGCTATTTGGACAGTGGGTCCATCTACCTTCTGCAACTCCTAACAGGGATTCAAAGTCTCCTAATAGGCACTAATATGTATTGAATGTATTTGATTGGCTCGTAACTATATCACCTACAAATCATTAGTGTCAATGGAATATAATGATTAGACAAAGCACTCAATAAAAATAATAAGGTTAGCACATATGAATGGACAAAAGGAAAAAAGATGAAAGATAATGCAATCCTGTTGGGGTAAGGGTGGGTGGATAGGATAGTCAATGCAGGAACATGTTGGAGGGTTAATCAAGTGGGAAAAAGGCCAGGTGTGTTCCTGTTGTGGTAAATAGATGCGAGAATGAGGGAAGGATCACAAGAATGCAATCTGTTTGTGAGAATGTGTGAAAGGGTTAAAGGGAGGATAGGTGGGGAAAGGGATGGGTGTAAGTGGAATGGGAGTTGTGGATACATAACTAACCTAAGTTTTTATTGTGGTGGATTTAGTGGTTGCTAGATATGTTGGTGTCTCGAGAGTCACACGTTGCAGTATTTCATTTAGAGTTGTAGTTCAGTCTAGTAGAGTGGGAAATGATTGTGTTGGAAATACAAGATGAGTAACTAAGATGGGAGGGGTAAATTAGTTACTACAAAAATAAATCCTAGATCTCCTAGATGTTAGTACAAAATAATCTCTAAAAATTGAACTCTACTACTGCTTGGTGAACACATTGAAAATGTTGTAAATCGATAAATACTAAGAATTCTCAACAAACACTGAATATAATTTTTTAAAGATGTTATCTATGATTACTTTTAACTTAGTTGCAAACACATAAAAGAAATAATATGAACACATTTAACAAAAAGATCTAACATGGAAACCCAATTTGGGGAAAACCACCAATTACAACTAGTTACTATTTTTCACTTTTCTAAAGTGAGCCCTATTAGGAGCCAACTCTATTAAAGATTACAAAACACACTATTAAGATTTAATCACCTTAGTAGGAGTGGACCCTGTTAGATGATTTAATCACCCTATTAGGAGTGGCCTTGTTAGAGGTCTTTGGACAATTCAATAGAAATGTCACCTTGTTAGAGGATTTAAAAATAGTTGTTAAACCAACTCTATTAAGAGATTTAGATCAGTGCTACAATGGCTAGAGAGTAACAATGACATAACCTCATTTGAATGCAATTGAATTACTGATTGCAAATCTCAGTTCTAGCTTGTATACTTGATCCTTCTTGATCGAATATATCTTTTCAGCTTCTCAAGGATATTTTGTTTATCCTTCTTGATTCACTTCCTCTTAGCATAATTAAATCTTCAATTATCTTCCATGAATTCACACACTTCTAATCCTTAACTTGACCTTATATTTATATCTTTCATATTGTCAAGTTGGCTAGAATACAACTTAGAATAATTATGTTCATCTTCTAAGTCAACTAGAACCAACAGATAAATTGATTGAACTCAATATGCCAAAATAGCAAAATCCTTTGTTAGCTGACCCTGCTCAGTAGACACTAACTTGGAAATAATTTTCCTATGTTAAACAAGTGAACTCGGTCAACACTACATACTCACAAAGTTCCTTTAGTAACTGAGTGAGCTTGGTTAACACTAGTTCCATCCAACATTTCCTTCATTAACCAAGTGAGCTTGGTTAACACTCATCTTTTGTAGACTTTCCTTTGGCACCTAAGTGAACTCAGTAGACACTACCTTCTAAACTAGGCAAACTTTGGAATGGTTAGTAGACACAAAAACTATCTTCAATTCCCGAGTGAGCTTAACATACACTGACTGGTGATGATATGACATTTTGTGTAACATCAAGGACAATAGAAAATTAATCAATTATTTCAATAATCTCCCTCTTTGGCATTGATGGCAACATGACATGTCATTATACAATGAAATTTTGGAGCAAGAAAGAGTTTTCAAAAGGGAGAATGAACTTGGTAGAAGCTCTGGCTGATAGAAGTTTTCAGATAGAGGGAGAAACTAAAGGCAGAAAGAGTTCATTTTGATTCTCATCCATGAGAACTTCCTCTATCAGTGTGAACTCTTTCTGCCTTTAGTTTCTCCCTTTGTTAGAAAACTTTTGTCTGCTAGAACTTCTACCAAGTTCATTCTCCCTCTTGACAACTCTTTCTCTTTGTGAAATTTCTATATGAAAACAAACTTCTCCCTCTTTGACATCTTATGCCAAAGACAATAATTGATTAATATCAATGTACCTCAAGTACTGATTCATTTGCATTATGCCCTTGTCAATATTGCACCAATTGATTGATCTTCAATAATGCTCTAGTTGATGCATCACTAAAATTCATTTAGTAAGCTTTAGATAGGGTAATGACCCCTAGCTTACCTCTTAGATACAAAAATGCATCCTTAGGTAATGACTTTGTGAATATGTCTGCAATTTGTTCTTTTATATTTACATATTCCAATCTGACTTCTTTATCTTGTACCAATTCACTCAAGAAATGATATTTTATAGCACTATGCTTTGTTTTGATATGCATCACTGGTTTCTTTGATATATTGATTGCCCTAGTGTTGTCACGATATATAACTACTAGATCCTTGATCTCTATCTTCACAACTACCAATAGTTGTTTGAACCAAACAATATTAGAACAATTTACTATTGCTACCACATATTCTATCTCTACTATGGACTAAGAGATACAATTTTGTTTCTCGCTTGTCCAAGACATTATTCTTTTACCAAGAAAGAATGCTCCACCAATGGTGCTTTTTCTGTCATCAATACTTCCTTTCAAATATCTCATGTTTCTTTTAACTACCATCATGTGATTTTCTTTGGGATTTTATAAGAGTCTTGCCACCATACTGACTGCTAGTGCAATATCAAGCCTTGTGTGAACTACATACTAGAATTTTCCAATCATTGATCTATATGTGGTCTAATCTACTTTTTTGGAATCATCATTTTTGGAAAGTTTATGTCTAGTAGACATGGGGGCTCCAATTGGTCTTGAGTCTTCCATTCCAAATTACTTTAGTATCTCCTTGATATATTTGGATTGAGTAAGGTAGATACCATCTTTCTTCTGTTGAATCTGTAATCCAATAAAGAATTTTATCTCTCCAAACATATACATCTCAAATTATTTACTCATTTCTTCTGAAAATGCCTTGCACAAGTCATCATTTCCTATGAATAAAGTATCATCAAAGAATATTTCTACCAACACAATCTTTTTGTCTAGTCCTTGTTTGATATACAGACTACTATTATCATTAGTTCTTTAAAAACCAATCTATATTAAGTAGTTATGAAGTCTTTCATACCAAGCTTTGGGAGCTTGCTTGAGACCATATAATTCCTTGTGTAATTTGTAGACCATGTCCTTTTTGCTAGGATCTACAAAACCTTTAGGTTGCTCAATGTAGACTTCCTCATCAAGAATTCCATTCAAGAATGTAGATTTTAGATCCATTTGATAAACTTTAAATCCTCTATGAGCTAAATATGCTAGTAAAGTTCTAAAACCTTCTAATCTTGCAACAAGAGAAAAAGTTTCACCATAATCAATACCTTCTTCTTGAGAATAGCCTTTACATACCAACCTTGGCTTGTTTCTAAAAACTTTTCCATCTTAATTCAACTTTTTTTTGAATACCCACTTTGTTCAAATTATATTTTTATCCTTAGGTCTAGGAAAAAGAGTCCAAGTTTTGTTTTTCTCTATCTATTCTATTTCTTCATTCATTACTTCAATCCAACTTTCATTTTCCAAAGCATCTTTAACATTTCTAGGTTCAAATTCAGCAAGTAAACATGTACCTCTCAATTTGCTTCTTGTCATTATTCCATCTAATTTATATGCAATGATCTGATCAGGTGCATGATGCCTTTTGACATATCTTGCTAACATAGGTTCTTTGGATTTGGAATTAATTTTACTAATTTCATCATGAACTTCAGTAGCAAGCTTGGGTCCCACTATCTATGACTCAGGTCCATTAGACTCAATTTACTCTTTTAATAGCTTGGTAGCCTTTGACTGTTCTTGTCCTTCAAACTATGACTTGGGTTGCACTATTTGCAACTTGGCAGCTGTTGGAGATTTTGGGGACTCAGGAGGGGAAACCTCGTTTCTTTTAGATAGATTTGGTAGGGTGTCAGGTTCATAGTAAACAAATATTTTTTAATCCTCTAGCTCTTTGTTGCTTTCTTCGTCACTCTTTTTTGCAAACTCATCAATTCTTAGATGTGTACTTTCTATGATTTTATGAGTAGACAAATTCAAACACTTGTATGTTTTACTTCTATAGGAATATCCTAGGAATATATCTTCATCACCTTTGACATCAAATTTTCCTTTCCTAGATTCCTTCAAGATATAACTTTTACGACCAAATTCTTTAAAATAACTTACATTAGGTTTGTAGCCATACCATAGTTTATAAGGAGTTTGATTTGAGTCGTTCTTCAGCTATACTATGTTCAAAGTATGAACTACAGTGCTTATAGCTTCGTTCCAATATTTGATTGCAACATTCTTCTCTATCATCAATGTTCTTGCATGATCCATGATGGATTTGCTCCTTCTTTCAGCTATACCATTCCACTCAGGTGTACCAGGAGTTGATACTTGTTTTTTAATTCCTTTTTCAATGCAAAATTCATTGAATTCATTGGAGATGAAGTCACTACCTCTGTCTGATCTCAAACATTTTAGCTTCTTTCTAATTTCTTTTTCTACTCTTGCCAAGTACCACTCAAATTTTTGAAAAGCTTCTGATTTTTCTTTTAGATACATTTCAGCCATCATTCTAGAATAGTCATCAACAAAAAGAATGAAAAGCTTTTCTCCATTATAACTCTCTATTTTGATAGGTCCACATAAGTCTGTATGCACAAGCTCTAAGACTTCTTTAGAATGATAGTTCTTGCTTTTGAAATTAGTCTTTCCCATCAATACCAATTTGACAATTTTTGCATGGACCCATCTCAGGTTTCCTTAAGCTAGGAATACCTCTTACTCTTATGTGTTTTCTTATCTTGACTAGGTTATCAAAGTTTGTATGACAATTTTTTGTGCCATAACCAAATTTTTCTATTTGAGAAATAAATCATGAGCTTTCACTAAGATCAAGATAGAATAGGTTACCTTTTGTTTTTTTACCAGATCCAACTAGATTTTCTTTTCCATCTAGCAGTTTGGCCTTCCCATTCATAAATTCTACCTTGAATTCAATGTTATTCAACTATGCCACACTTAGTAGATTATGCTTTAGTCCTTACACCAAATAAACATTATGACATATAAGTTTATTGGTTAATGAAATACATCCTTTTTCTTTTATGCAACAAGGTTCATTATTTCAAAATCTCACACTACCACCATCATAATATTCCATGTGCTCAAACTTTGATTTATCTCTAGTCATATGATGTGAGCAGCCATTGTCAATAATCCATGTATCATATTTGCTAACATGAGAGATAAGTGCCATCTCATCTCTTTCATTATCAGATTTATCTTTTACAACAATATATACCATTTCATCTTCACTATTATTAGAATCTTTAATCGTAATACAAGATTTCTTACCTTTGTCTTTGTAGTTCTTGAATTCCTTCTTGCCTTTGTACTTAATACTTTTCTTTTCATCCTCATTTTCTCTATTTGGGCATCTTGCAGCAATGTGACCAACATCTTCAGAAGAAAATCATATTAGAGGAATCTTACATTTGTACTTTCCTTCGTCTTTGGAATATTTTCTTGCAAGTAGGGCTTCAACAACTTCAAGATCACTATCAAAACTTTTTTTTATTTCTCCTTCACTTCCTGATTGATTGGCCTTTGATTTCTTACTCCTTTTCTTGAGTGAGAGTTTGGCTTCAAATGCAGATTCAATACATTTGGAGCTAGGAACATAGTTATCATAGTTATCTAACTCAAAAGCTGCCAATCTTCCAACTAGAGCATCCAATGTTATATTGATATTTGGATTGGATCTCATCTCTTGAATAGTAGATACTCTAATTGCATAAATAGGAAGAAGAGTTCTAAGTACCTTGATTACAACTATTTTTTCATCAATATCTTCTCCATATGCTTTGATTATGCTTACACTTGCTTTGATTCTTTCCACATATTTTGCAATATTTTCATCTTCTCTCATTTTCATCTGATCAAATTGTCCTCTAAGAGTTTATACTTTAGCTCTTCTTACATTTTCATCTCCTCCATAGATGTCTTTTAGTTTGATCCACATTGCATGAGTTGTAATGTAGTCTTTTACTTCATCAAATTCAACGTAGTTAAGAGTAGATGCAATATCAATCATCATGATGTTATGATTTTTCTTTTCAACAATATCTTCAACTAGTAATGTTCCAGTAGGATTCTTGTATTTAGTATCAAGATATTTACAAGCAAAATCACTGATAGTTGCTAGATGTAACCTCACAAGTCCTTGCCATGCTGCAAAGTTGTCTCAATTCAACCTGAGAATCTCTCTTCTGCAAGACATCTTGATCTTTAGCTTAGGTCCTTGAAACCTTCTCTGCAAGAATCAAATGCTCTGATACCAATTATTGGAAATATAAGAGGAGCAACTAAGAGGGGAGGGCTGAATTAGTTACTACAGAAATAAATCCCAGATCCCTTAGATGTCAGTACAAAATAATCTCTAAAAATTGAACTCTACTACTACTTGGTGAACATACTAAAAATGTTGTAACTTGGTAAGTATTGAGAAGGCTCGACAAACATTTATCATGAAAATCTTAAGATGTTATATTTGAAAACACATAAAAGAAATAACATGAACACATTTGACACCAAGATTTAATGTGGAAACCCAATTTGGGAAAAAACCACTGATTGTAACTAGTTACTATTTTTCACTCTTCTGAAGTGAACCCTGTTAGGAGCCAACCCTATTAAAGGTTATAAAACACACTATTAGGTGTGACCCTATTAGAGGATTTAATCACCTTGTTAGGAGTGGCCTTGTTAGAGCTCTTTGGACAATTAAATAGAAATGTCAACTTGTTAAAGGATTTACAAATAATTGTTAAGAAAACTCTATTAAGAGATTTAGATCACTACTACAATGGTTAGAGAGTAACAAAGACATGACCTGATTTAGATGCAACTGAATTGCTGATTATAGATCTCAGTTATGGCTTGTATACTTGATCTTTCTTGATTGAATATATATTTTCAACTTCTCAAGGATATTTTTCTTATCCTTCTTGATTCACTTCCTCTTAGCATCATTAAATCTTCAATTATCTTCCATGCATTCACACACTTCTAATCCTCAACTTGACCTTATATTTATATCTTTCATATTGTCAAGTAGGCTAGAATATAAATTAGAATAATTAATATTCATCTTCTTAGTCAGCTAGAACTAATAGATAAACCAATTAAACTTAATATGCCAAAATAATAAAATCCTTCATTAGCTGACCTTGCTCAGTAGACACTAACTTAGAAACAATTTTCTTGTGTTAACCAAGTGAAATTGGTCAACACTACATACTTGCAAAGTTCCTTTGGTAACCAAGTGAGCTCGATTAACATTAGTTCCATCCAACATTTCCTTCATTAACCAAGTGAGCTTGGTTAACACTCATCTTTCACTAGACTTTCCTTTGGCACCTGAGTGAACTTGGTAGACACTGCCTTCTAAATTAGAAAAACTCTAGAATGCTCGGTAGACACAAAAAACTATCTTCAATGGCTGAGTGAGCTTGACATACATTGACTGGTGATGATATGACATTTTTTGTAACATCAAGGACAATACACAATTAATCAATTGTTTCAATAGATTGAGGCTATTAGGTTGGGTTACTTAGCAAGATTACCATGCATGTAGACCTATATAGAAATGGTCATAGTGTTGTATGAGAGATGACACAATGAGATGACAACATTCCATCTTCTAACTAGGGAGATGATAGTGACCATGGAGGATGTGTACTATATTTTCTAGTTACTAGTGTAGGGTACACCCATGATGGTAGAGAGAGGAGTATTAGGAGAGCGTAGTGAGGAGATTAGTGGGGCCTACAATTTATTTCAGGATCTGGAAGGGTCAATTTCCCTGGATGAGCATTTGGATTAGGTGGCACCAAAGAGGCATATTTATTTCTATGTTTGAGGATTCGTGTTAGGATATATAGTGCTAGACATAGGTGGTATAGGGGTGACACTACATTGATTTCGATGATTGTGTAGATTGTGGATGAGGGGGTACCAACAACATGGAGTTTGTTGATGGTAGCTGAGCTATATAGGGACCTTCATCAGATTGTGTACTAGGGCATGGGGCATCACTGGAGCAAGAGCGTAGGCTTTTTGACCTTGTTATAGGTGTGGGCTTGAGAGAACATTATCATGTTTAGACTTGTGGGATGATGAGACATGCAACCAAATGAGTCTATTGTATTTGGCTAAGTAGATCCATTGACTTATCATCATACATATGAGGTAGATTATTGGAGAGTGTAGATTTATGGGATTAGGATGGTGACTAGGAGACCATACTCAGGTCTTGGGATGTGGGCAAAGGAGAGGCAATAGTTTCCATGTACAATCTCACCATACTTTGTGTTTGGGTGATGGGATTACATTGCAGAGATGTATCAGCTACAAAGGGTACTATGGCAATTTGGATGGATATAGGATATCCTCTAGGAGCCAATATGGTATCAAAGGGTGACAAGGGAGTTGGTGACCCTGTTTGGGTCGTCATTATAGAGGGAGGGATTATTTAGAGAGTAGCAGGAGTTTCTACCACAACATTGAGATTGGTTTGGGGGGTCTGCAGATGTTGGCTCTACATAGGCATATAGGGATTAGTTCCAGAGGCCAAGGCTAGTGGGGAGGGAATAAGTGATGAGGGCAGTAGTGGTAGTAGGGGGATTACCTAAGTAGTGAGAAGGGGGAGATATGAGGCAAGGGGATTGAGACAATAGGCAGAGGTAGCGGTGCATCGGGAGGCACCATAGTGGAGGAGATGAATGAAGGGAGAACGGGAGGAGAGGGGATAGAGGAGGAGAGGCCACAACAGTAGGAGCAAGAGAGAGGAGAGAGAGAACAAGTGCTAGGAGGAGGAGTATAGACAAGAGGAGGATCATCATTAGGGAGAAGGGATGATGGATTGGTAGAGAGGTATGTCTCCCTATAATAGGCACACGAGGCGATGACCCAACTATTGCAAGACACCTAGTGGGAAAGGGATGAGTTGAGGGAGGAGAGAGATCAACTACAGAGGGAGAGGTATTAAACATAGGGAAAATTGGATAGGATACAAGTAGAGCTAGATAGGCTTTGACTCAATTTTGGGAGATGGGAGGGGAGATTGGAGGCTCTAGAGATAGAAGGGGGAGATTATAGGGGAGAGTGGAATGACTACAGGGAGAGTGCAATGGCCTTCTAGTGGAGGTAGCCATGCTCAAAGCACAAATGAAAATGGGAGGAGGGATAGAGGAGCTGAGACAGTTGAGAGGGGAGGTGGAGGATCTATGGGAGAGGGTTAGATTCTATAGAGGGAGATATCACATAGTTGTCCGTATGAATCAGATTGAGCATTATAGGCGATTAACATGATCAGGGATAGTCCAGACCCATATAGGGATGCACGATGGTGGGGAGAGTGGGTGGAGCACAAGGGGATCACAGAGGATAGGAGGGTCATAGAGGATAGGAAAGAGCCACAAATTAGGGAAAATCTAGAGGTGGGAGAGAGAGAGGGCAAGGAGGAGAGATGAGGGGGAGAGCTAAGGGATTAGAAGAGGGGGACAGGAAAAAATGAGGCCACCCCAGGCACTAGGGACAATGTAGAGGCTAGAGGATGATCTTTATGTGTCTCATGGAGAGGATTTGAGGGAGGAGAGTACATATGAGTAGTGATATACTATATTTTGAGTAGGTGGCATGAGTTTGTACATATATTTGTTTTGTGGGCATAGACTCATGTGTATTATATGGGCATTGTATTTGTATTGGATGTGGACTTTGATGGACATTATTCTTTCATGGGTGGGCCATGTATTCTGTGATTTATTATGGGATATGAGATATGTGATAAACATTATTCAGGGTGGGAGATATGTGTTATGAATATTGTGCCCTTGTGATTTTCTTTGTATGTTTTCATGAGATGCATATGATATATTTATGATGTGTACTAACGTGTCTTGTGTAGGAAGTGGGGCAATGTATATGAGATGTATGATATGTATGAGGTTACTAACATGTGCTTTTGCAAGATGTGATGTAGTGTTGGACTTATGTATATGTAATCTAAATGCTATGTTTGTGAGATGTATTTTGAATATGAGTTATCTTTTATTGCTATGTGATGTATAGATGTATGGATATGTAGAGTTATTTATGTTGATGAAATGAATATATGAATGATTCATACAAATGATGGATAAATGAACTTAAAATGTAATGAAATGAAGATGCAAAGCATTAATCTAATAATGAACCCAAAATGATATTGTAGTGAAATGAAATGAAGGTGGAAAAAAACCATCTAATAATGAATCTAAAATGATAGTATAATGAAATGAAATTAAGGTTCAAAACAACCATCTAATAATGAATCCAAAATGATAGTGAAATTATGATGCAAAGCACTAATTTAAGAATGAATCTAAAATGATAGTGAAATGATGATTCAAAGTACTAATCTAATAATGAATCTAAAATTATGATGAAATAAAATGAAAAGAAGAGGCAACGAGGTTGTAGATGGAAAAATGTATCATATCACTGATCAATAGTTACCTCTAGGAAGGGTAGGTAAATCATTTGCATAGTCTTAAAAACAAGTAAGGGGACTAATGGAGTGTGGGGTGATGGGAAAATGGAGGGGAATGAGGGTCAAAGTGGAGCCTTGTAGGTTGGCATAAGGTAAGGGGTGAAAAGAAATAAGAACTTTGGATTTGTAGGGAGATGATCGGTAGGATTTTGGGTAGGACTGATAGGTATGATTTGTAAGATAGGATGGGTAGATCAATTGAGTAAAAATAGGAGATGTTTCTTGTTTGGTTAGGAGGTGGGGGTGATTGAGGGGGGAAATGACATTTTTATTGAAGCTTGAGCAGGGGTGTTTCGTAGAGAAGCACCACCATGTAGTTTGAGTACTTAATTTGATATAGGAATATTATGGACATGCTAGGATTATGAGGAACATCAAGGCTTGGTCACTAGAATTACATAGGACTAACTCCAAATAAACACATAAGGGTTACCCAAGTGTCATACATGAATCTAAGAGGAATCAGGGTGGAAACAACACTGGGTAGCCCACAGGCAAGCGATATTTCCCAAGTGCATCACATCAACATAGGTGATCATATGTTTGGAATATGCAAGGGTTATATCCAACTAAATCATAAGTAGAAAAGAAAGAGATGACAGACCTAATCAAGACCATACTACTTGAATTAACCCATTCATAATGCACCATGATATAGAAGATCGTGATGACTTAGAGGAGATAACACTTTAATTTTTTGGAAAAGATACTTTTAAGAACCAAATGCAAAATCCTAAAAATAAAAAGAAATTGAAAGAAAGAGTAAAACCATAAAAAAGTAACCTTTTGCCAAAGAGATCAGTATGAATGGATATTGATAGACCAAGATTAGACATGAGGAAGGAAACATACTACAAGGACCTATTCGTACCATCTGGAACTATGATGAGATTGATAAATCTAACCTTCAAGACAACACTTTGATGATGAGGGAGCTCACATGAGGACTCTATAAAGGAAATTTTGAAGAGAGCTATAGGTTCTGACTAGACATGAATTGACTTGAAAGAGAAACTAGGATATGTATGAGGAGACTAAGTAAAGGATTGACAAGAAAGGATTTACAACTGACTGACCAAGGTATTTACAAGGATTATTGTATGAAAGTTTAGTATGATAGGTTGGTGGTATTATTTACAATGAAAAAAGCTTAGGATGAGGAGATAGTGGGATAAGATATAATACACTAACTATAATACAAGGGGTTTGTATGATACACAAATATGATTCATGGGAGCATGATACAAGATTTTCAGGAAATAAGGATATAATACAAGGGATATGTTACAATGGGAGATGGTGATGGTATAATACAATGCACTGATTTAGATTTTCAAGCTTAGGAATTGGGATAGTGGTATCGATAGTGTTGTGATGTGATGTTGGAATAGCCTTGGAAGATGGGGAGATGGATGATTGGATGTAGTGAGAGAAGTGGAGGGATGTGGGGGTGGTTCACTAATAGATCATGAGAAGGCCAACTACAAATGGTTCTTATTGCTACGTTTTCACCAAGGTACCTATCCAAGGCACTTGTGTTGCCAAGTTTTCACCATTGAATGCTTATGTTTCTTTACTATTTTGTGCTTTTTTTCAAAGTTAGCAAGATACACTGAGGGGCATAGGCATAAAACTTCTTGAGGTGAATGATATTAGTGGGATCATTCAGGGGTTCACCTTCAAGGCTTGATAGCTGATATGCTCCTAAGCCAAAAGATATTGTGACAACATATGGACCCAGCCATATGGGCTCAAACTTGCCCTTATTTTATTGATCTGTCTCAACTTTCATGTTTTCTTTGACGATCATGTCACCTAATTAAAGTTTTTGTGGGTGAACCTTTTTGTTGAGGTTGCACTTGAGTCAATTTAGATGGACTATGAGGTGGTCATAGGTTTGTTTCCTTCTTTCATCTAGTTTATCTAGCTATGTGAGTTTGGTGACTCTATAGTCTTCATCTAATATTTTTCCTTGTAAAGATTTGTGCAAGGATGGGAGTTAGACCTCAATAGGTAGTACTGCTTTGACACCATAGACTAGGGACTATGGAGTTGTACATGTGGGTGTATGAAATTGATGTAGGAGCATCTTGGGTTTCCTTGTAATCCTACACTTTTTTGTTCATTCTGCTAGTTGCTACCGAGTTCCAATTGATACCAAGTGCTAGTTGCTACCAAGTTCCAGTTGTTGCTGAGTGTTAGTTGTTGTTGAGTTCTAGTTGCTGCTGTATATGTAAAAATGCGGCCTATGCTAACACACACACTTCAACACAGTCATTGCATGCAGATTCATCTCGGAATGAACATTAGATTGTTCATCCAAAATTTGCCCTGCAAAGTGACCTGTTGCCTTCTATCTAAAGGGATTTTGCCTGTTAATATCCTCAAAATCAAGGTGCAGGCAACCAGACCCTCTAAGAACGAAGGATTTGACAATGGAATTAAGCTAAGAATGAGTATGCAGATTAATCTAAAAATGAAAGATGCAATGTAATCTAAAAACAAATAAAGCAAACTAGATTAAGCATATGCATGATTAAACTAAAATGAGATTAAACTAAGAATGAGAATGTATGAAAGAAATGTAAGTAAATGTGAGCATGAATTTCAGCAGCTATTCGATGCAAATTTTCCAAATTCATCCTCTCAAAATGAAGAGATGAGGGTCTCTTAAATAGACTTTCCTGGAATCCATCAACGGTTGAGATCAATTCGGATCAATGGTCAGGATTGAAGATGAAGTTCAGTCATAAAGGAAGATTCCCAAATTAAAGGGAGTTAATAGATTTAATTTGAGAAAAGTAAGGAGTTAACTGATTTAATTTGAGTAAAAAAAGGAGTTAACTGATTTAACTCATTTTTGATCAATAGTGAACTGGAAATTTCCCTTTTTGAACTGAAGAGAGATTTTGTTGAGATATTTAATTTAATAAAATGAGATATGCTTTCATAATTACCTTTTTCATTTAATTAAATGATATTATTTAATTAATTAAAGATGCTTTTCTCATTTAATTAAATAACTTCATTTAATCAATTAGGAATGACTTCCCATTTAATTAAATAACTTCATTTAATTAATTAGAAATAGCTTTCTCCTTTTAATTAAATAATTTTTTTTAATTAATTAAAATAGGCACATTTATTAAATAAAATAAATTTAATTCCATAGTACATTAGTCTTAGGATATAATTTAATTTAATTAAAGTATAAATACTTAATAATTAAATTATAATTAAATCAAATAGGTTTAATGCGACTAATATGAGTACGTACTATAGGAATTAAATAAAGAGTATGATGAATGTAGATTTGGGTTTTCTGCATCTGACAATTAAGTCAAGTAGCGAGTAGCAGAATAAGAATTACCTATTAGAATAGGTCTTTAGGATCGGTCAAAAATAGACTAGAATTGGTATCATGGCAATGAGCCAATTTTGGGGTATTACATTTTGCCCCTCTTTGAATGAATGTGCAAGTAGCACGTTTAATTCAAAGAAAATCAGAAAGCATGATGCGATGATCAAGAAATGAGATTGGTTCCGAAATTGATGATACAAAGACCAATTGATAAGCTTTTAAGGACTATCTCTAGAATAGAGCTTAATCCTAAGGGATCCAAGCAAAGCACCTAGATACCTAAGATTGATAAGCATTTAGAAGATTATCTCCAGAACGGAGCTTAACCTTCAAGGATCCAAATAGAACACCTAGATACCTGAAATTGATAGAAGATAACAAGGTCCAATCATGAGTCGTAGAATCATCCCCAAAACGAGGCTTGATTCTCAGGAGTCAGGGTTTAGACTATCCCAATACCTGTCCATTGAACTCTGAGAAGAGTTGTTATAAGGTTGATCAATTGATGAAAAGATAGGATAGATAGAAAAGATGCCAAATAGAAAGGAACAAGATGCCCCGAGTGATGAGATGCCCCAAGTGATGAGGACATAAGATGGGAACAAGATGCCCCAAACAATGAAGATTCAAATTGATTTGAAATTTAGTTCAATGATGTAATCATCCTGCCCCCTCAAGAGCGAAATTGAAAGATGAAACACCAGAAATATGATGTAAAGCATTAGAAGAAATCTAAGATTCAAAAGAATGTAGAAGAGATCAGAACGATCTGAACAATAAAGAAGAGATCAGAACAATCAAAAGAAATATGAAGAGATCAGAATCATCTGAAGAAATATGAAGAGATCAGAACAAGCTGAAGAAATGTGAAGGTTGATCCGAAGTGATTTCGAGATCCAAAAGACCAAGTTTGAGTTGAAAAGATTCCAAGAATCACAAAGTATCAAAAAAATTTGGACTACACAAGTGTTCAATTGCATTGGTCCAAAAATTGTAAAATGCATTTTTGAGTGACTTAAGTGTGTTAGATTTCGAATTCGATCCTGAAAAATGGGTTCAAAGCAACCAAAGTAGCCAAGAGGGTGATTAATCAATCATTTGTGCAGTTTGTGAAAGAACATGATACTTTGAAGAGATCAACAATCCCTCATCAGAGAAGGTGAAAGTAGATTTGAAATTGAATCGCATGCTTATGCAAGTGAAGTATGCAATGCAAGACTATGTTAAATGTAACCCTAGGTCTGGTTCCCAAGCCTCGATATTTAATCATCACTAGATATAGAACAAAGCTCATAGGTCATACAATTCCCACTGACATTGCAATCATGGAAATATGAATATAACATACCTTATTGGTTTTTCAGGATTAAATGTAAGCATTCAAGGCACAAGAAGCTAGAACGACTAGAACATTTGTCACTTTTAATGTAGCAAGTTAACATAAGCATCAAAGCATAAACGCTAGGATGACCTGAATGTTGCTTGCATGACAGGCACACCAAACACATGGGAGATTCCTCTTATGCTAAATATTCAGTATTCATTCTGTCCACAACGACCCTTGCATTCGTAACTTGAGACAGAAGTGTGCTAGATATACTCGCAGTGACCTGTACGTTCACCTAATAGGACGAGTATCAATATGTACTATAGCATGAAGAGTTCACTCCAAAAAACAAGGAGAAGAACCAATGTCATTAACGTATCCTTATAAAAAGAGTCGAGGTACACATGGCCATCCAATACGAGATGGAGGCTCTTATAGTGGACACCCCTCTTATAGGAATAGATCAACTTATTGGAACTAAACTACAAATAGAAAGCAAAGAAAAAGATCATGCCCCCAGTCATTACTTCTCTAGTCGAAGATGACATCATCGAGTTGCTCGAGGAGATATGATAAAGCAAAAACAAAGCAAACAAAGAAAAAGCTCAGCATATCCAAACAAGTATATCATTTTTGAGTTCAATGTTTTTGGGATTGATGTCAAGTGTCAATGTCCAAAACATGTAAGAAAGAAATCTCTTCAGTAGGGTGACATCAGTAGGCAGACGCAGTCAGAACGACTGGTGACTGATATCAAAGAGGAATCTTCATGATGAAGAACCTAAGAAGGAGTAAGCAACAGTAGACAGACACAGCCAGGATGACTGGTGATTGACGCAAAATAGATCTTCCATAAATGAATCTTGAGACATGACCTGAGCAACGGTAGGCAGACACAGTTGAAACAATTGGTGAGCATTGTGAAAGAGATTCTATGAGGAGAATCTCGAAAAGAGTGACACTAGCAACAGTAGGCAGACGCAGTCAGAATGACTGGTGACTGTTGTGAAGGAGATTCTATGAGGAGAATCTTGAAAAGAGTGACACTGGCGACAGTAGGCAGATGCAGTCAGAACAACTGGTGACTATCACGTAGGAGATTCTATGAGGAGAATCTCAAAAATAGTAATACTGGCGAAAGTAGGCAGACGCAGTCAAAATGACTGGTGACTGTCATGAAAGAGATTCTATGAGGAGAATGTCGAAAAGAGTGACACTAAAGGGGGAATGCCCCCGAGCTGTGACAAGACTCAATCCATGGATACATGAGCAGGAAGCAGGAAAGCAAAAGCATGAAAGTGACTGTACAGAATAGCCAGAAGATGCGCTGCAAGATGGAGCATTGGGAACAAGAGGTGCCTGTTTACCAGGTTTTCACCTTCTTGGCAAGATTTCCTTTTTTTTTTGCTACCATGATGCCTATTTCTAGGTTTTCATCAATGACACTTTTTTTTTTTTTTCAATTTTTTTGTATTTTTCTCTTTTTGATTTTTTTGGTATTTTTGAGATTTTTCAATTTTTTTGGTGTTACGAAGGTGCCTATTGCTAGGTTTTCACCAGGGTAACAATTTTTTCAAGACTTTTTCTGATTTTTAGGATTTTTTTTAGGACATTTAGTAATGTACAGAGAGCTTGCTGAGATTGAATCAATTGTAAAACCGCTTCAGGTGGAAAGTGTTCATAGGCTCTTTAAGCACTTCTCCTTCAGTTGTGGAAAGTTGATAGGTGCCAGATCCATTTATTGTAGTAATGATGTAGGGACCTAGCCAGTTTGGTTCAAACTTTCCCTTTTGCATTCGTTGTTGTTGATTCTTAGGACTCTCTCTCAGGACAAGATCACCCAGCTGGAAGTCACATTTCCTAATTCTCTTATTGTAGCTTTGTGCCATTCTTTGTTGATATGCTCGTAGATGATCACAGGCCACTTGTCGTCGTTCATCCAGCAATACAAGCTCTTGAAGCTGGGCTATCCTATAGTCATCATCAGTGATAAGACCTTTCATAGAGACTCTCAAGGTAGGAATCTCGACCTCTATCAGAAGCACAACATCCACCCCATATACCAACGTAAAAGGAGTCGTGCCCGTTGGAGTTCTAATGCTTGTTCTATATGCCCACAGGCCTGGATTGATCTAGAGATGCCAGTCTCTCCTTGACTTACTGACTGTGCGATGAAGAATTTTGAGGATCACCTTATTGGATGCCTCAGCTTGGCCATTACCCTTGGGGTAATAAATGGAAGACCAATGTTGTGTGATCTTGAATTTCTTGCATAGTTCCTTAAAATCTTTATTTTTGAACTGTCCTCCATTGTCAGTAATGATTGAGGATGGTATACCATATCTACAGATGATGTAGTTTGCGATAAAAAGTGCTATAGTTTTGCCAATAGCAATTGTGAGAGGGACTGCCTCTACCCATTTCGTGAAATAATCTATAGCAGTGATAATGAACTTATGTCCATTAGAAGAGGTTGGGTGAATTTGCCCCACCAAGTCAAAGGCCCATTGTTGAAATGGCTATGTTGTAGTAGAGGGAATCAACTCTCTGGCTAGAGTGTGAATGAGGTTCTCGTGTAGCTGACACTGCTTGTAGGACCTAGCATATTTAACAGCTTCTTGCTCCATTTTAGGCCAGTAGTAACCAGCACGAAGGAGTTTGCGAGCTAGTGTTAGGCCATTGGAATGAGATCCGCAAATGCCTTTGTGAACGTCCATTAGTGCACATTTGGACTCATCGAGTTCTAAACACCTAAGGAGTGTTTCGTCAAGACCTCTCTTATACATATCATTAGTAATAATGACATAATGTGAAGCGTTACAAATTAGGTAATGTTTCTTATTCTAGGTCAGACATTTCAGAATGGTTTGATTATGAAGGTAGGAATAGATGTGATGGTAGCGGGATGATTCTTGTCTTATAATAGAACAGATCATCTTGGAATCAGGTGTGTCATAGGCTGGGTAGTGTAACGCTTCCACCAAGAACTTGTGTCATAGATCATTTTCTGGCATTTGTAGAAGGGAGGCCAGAGTGGCCATGGTGTCAGCCACTTTATTATCTGTGCATGGAACTTGTTGGAAGGTGATGTGTGCAAAATATTTTGTCAAGTCATCAACCATGCATTTGTAAGGAATTAGTTTTTCATCTTTTGTTTGATACACATCATTTACTTGGTTGATGACAAGCTGAGAGTCACTGAAGATATCCAACTGATCTACTCTCCATTCAGCTGTAATTTTCATACCATTGATCAAAGCTTCATATTCAACAATGTTATTTGTACAAGGAAACATAATCTTGTATGCTTTGGGAAATGAGTATTTCTGTGGTGTGATGAAAAGTAATCCAACACCTGATCCTTTTTGTGTGAAGGACCCATCGAAGAACATAACCCATGTATGATGAGTGAGTGTTAGAATTGACTCATCTGGAAAATCAATGTTTATTGGTATAAGACTTTGTATGGGTGCCTCGGCCAGCTGGTCTGCAATTGCCTGTCCCTTTATAGCTTTGTGTTCAACATATTGGATGTCAAACTCACTTAGTATCATGACCCATTTAGCCAATCTTCCTATGAGAGTTGCCTTACTGAGCAAATACTTTAATGGATCTATTTTAGCCACAAGCCATGTAGTGTGGGAAAGCATGTAGTGTCTCAAATTTTGGGAAGCAAAGACAACTGCCAAGCAAGCTTTCTCAATAATATTGTAGTTTTTCTCATAAGAGACCAATGTTTGACTCAAGTAATAAATAACTCTTTCTTTGTTATCATTGTCTTCCTGAGCCAACAGGATTCCCAAAGATGTCTCAGTGGCTGAAATGTATAAAAGCAAAGGCTTCCCATGCATAGGAGGCATTAGAAATGGTGGATTGACAAGATATTTTTTAATTTTTGTTAAGCTTTGCTCACAATCCTGGCTCCAATTGAATTTCACACCCTTATGTAAGGTCTTTGTGAAGGGTTGTGATTTATACACCAATTGTGAAATGAACCTGTGAATAGATTGAAGCCTTCCCTGTAGTCCTCTCATCTAAATAATGTTTCAAGGTGGTGGCATGTCCATTATTGCTTGTAATTTTTCTGGATCTACTTCAATTCCCTTTGCAGAAACAATATATCCTAACAATTTTCCTGATGTAACACCAAATGCGCATTTCTTAGGATTGAGCCAAAGACTAAACTTTTCCATACGATCTAGGATTGGTCCCAAATTGTGCAAATGAGTATTGCATTTAGCACTTTTGACCAAAGTATCATCAACATAGTCCTCCATAGTTCTATGCATCATGTCATGGAAAATTGTAGTAACAACCCGCTGATATGTAGCTCCAACATTCTTTGAACCAAATGGCATCACATTCCAACAAAAGGTTCCCCATGCACATGTGAAAGCTATTTTCTCTTGATCTTTTGGTGCAATTTTTATCTGATTGTATCCAGAAAAACCATCCATAAGTGAGTACATCTCATAGCCAGCCGTCATGTCGACAATCAGATCAATATTAGGGAGCGAAAAGTCGTCTTTAGGACATGCCAAGTTAAGATCATAGAAATTTGTACAAACTCTGATAGACTTATCGTGCTTGGACACAGGGACAATATTGGATATCCATTCAGCATAATCAATTGCATGAAGGAAACCAGCCTTCAGAAGTTTCTTCAATTTGGCTTTGACTAGTAATGCAACATGAGGATGCATTTTATGAAGCTTTTGTTTAACTGGTTTTATGCCTGGTGTTATGGACAAGTGATGCATAATAAGATCAGGATCCAATCCTGGCATGTCAGAATATGTCCAAGAAAAATTTATTTTCTTTCCCTTGAAAAAGGCAATGAATTGTTCCTTCTCTTCAAGTGACAATGACTACGCCAGATGTATCACATGAGGATGTTCTTCTGTGCCTAGGTTAATTGGCTGTGTCGGCTCTATTAACACTGATGATATCTCCTAAAAGTGATTGGGAAGGACATCAAATATCTCATCCACGGGTGCCTCAGAGAGGTTTTCACCCTTGGATATGTCTTTTGTTTTTACTTTTTTTGGATTTGACACTGCCACAGTGTGGTTTTCACCATCGGACCTCTTGCATTTTTTCCTTTTAATTATGTGACTGAGATATTTGATGTTGGCCTCAATCATGTTGACGCTCTGCTCATTGGTAGAAGACATTACAGGTTCGATAGCGTTTAGGTAATAGGTAAGAGCATAGTCATTCTGAAATGTGTGGATTTCGTTAGGTGCATTGGGGTTCCAGTCTATAAGCTCAGGATGTGAGAGTGAGAGAGTAGTGGCTGGTTCAATTGCGTTCATAGTATAGTCATTAAATGCATGGACCAACAATTCAAGACCTATGGCGACCTCACCCACAGGTGCATTCAAACATCTCAGAGTATGAAAGTTAGTAATTGATGACTCTAGGACACTAGTTGGATCAGACCCCTATGACCTATCCCTAGACATTTCACTCACTTTGATTTGATTTTCATAGACATGCACTTGGTCAATGTCTTTATCAGTAGTCACTTCTGAAAGATTGTCAAATTCATATTCATGAGAATTGGTGCTACATGGTGAGAGACTATAGAATTCCCCAACAGTGATAGGGACATACTCTCCTTCAGCCTCTGGATTCTTACACAAATACTCAATATGGCATGATTGACTAGATTCTCCCTTTTGTGAATGATATTTGAGTTGCTTAGCATTGTCCTCAGAAGAATCACTAGTATCATCCACAGTGCTAACACGTGGCACAAAGTCATCTGGCTTAGCAAAGAATTTAGAAAGATCATAAGGAATAGGATGAGGGTAAGAATCCTCATCATCAGATTCTTCCTCTTGAGTACCTAACTCAGATTGTGACTCATTTTCAGATGAACTCTCAGGTATAGGTATGAATTTATTGGATCTCAAATGGAAAGGGACCTTCTTGAACCCTAGGCCAGTTGTGTCACTGTTGCTTCGAGCTGTTGCTTTGATAGGATCTATTAAACCATTGTTATTGCACCCAATAGGGCCAATTCCCTTGTAGCCAAAATGCTTCATAAGCTTAAGACTAGGTCCATACTTCTTAGGAGTGATTTCTCGAGCTTGTTCTATTAGGTCTACTGGAGACTCTTCTTTGTAAAGCCATGCAACAATGGCTCTTTTTTTGCTTTCATCTTCTAAGGGAACTATAGCTTTGACAAAAGAGCCATTAAACTTGGTCTGAGGTGTCAACACGAATGGCTTCTTTGCTACTGAGGGTCTCCCAAAATGTTGAGGGGACTCTGGAATAGATGTTAATGATAGCACTGGTTCCATGTGGTACTCTCCCATACCAATTTCTTTCAATTTAAATGACTACTCGATTTGTTTCAGCTTATTGTTGTGACAATCAGTAGACTCACAGTTAGCAGGGACGAAAGAATCAACAACTTTGAGCATATTGCAAGTGTAGCTAGTAGTAGCAGGAATAGTAACTTCGGAGCCATGAAATGGAAATTTAATGCATTGGTGGTATGTGGATGGCATAGCGCACATCTCATGTATCCATAGCCATCCCAATAGAATGTTGTAGGCTAAGGGAATGTCAAGTACCTGACAGGTGACATCCCTTTCGACAGGACCGACGCGAATTGGTAAAGTCACAAGACCTAGTGACTTTCGTTCTACTTCATCGTACGCTTTAATAGTGATCTTTCATCAGGGATCAACAGAGTCCTTAGAATAATCCAATTGTCTAAGTAGAGCAGCAGAAACAATATTTAGGCCAACACCATTGTCAATGAGTACTCGACAAACACGTGTCTGGTGGATCATAACCTCAATGTGTAGAGGCTGATTGTGTGGGTGATTTAGTGAGTTGTCATCCTCCTCAGAGAAGGTCATAAGATGAGGTGAGGTCAGGTGACCTACCATGGATTGAAATTGCTCAAGATCAAGATCTTGAGGAACGTTTGCCTTAGTGAGGGCTTTGTCCAAAATTTTCTTGTGAGCAGGCAAGATTTTAAGCAACTCAAATATGGAAATGTGAGCATTGGTTCATTTCAATTGATCTAGAACACTATAACTAGTTTTAGTCAAGTTTGTCATGTGTTTTGCACCTTTATCAGATGGACCAACAAGGGCTTTGTCCTTGTGTTGTTGGGTATTTGAAATAGGAGGTGTAGGGCCTTTGAGCACCAACTTCACATGAGAGCGAGTAACAACATTAGCACAATGTTGTGAAGATGCATTATCCATGTTATTGGAAGTAGGGCCTCTCAAGACAAATGGTGTCTTGGGTTTATCATTATCTTGCTTTCCCTTTATGGTAATAACGTTACAGTATTCAGAATCTATAGGTTCAACCATGTGAATGACATTGTCATCATTGGAATACGTATAGTTGACCTTATTGTAGGGTTCTGGTTTCAAAGTCTCTCCTTTTTCATAGGCTGGGAAAGGTTCTTTGAATGCCTTGTGGTCTGAGTTTTTGTTATGTCCACCTACCAAGGGTTCACCAGCATCAATCATGTCTTGGACTTTATGACGTAAGTTTATACAGTTGCTGGTTTTATGTCCCTTGTTTTGGTGATACTCACAAAATGAGGTCTCATTCCACCATGGTGGGCGTAGTTGTGGATCATAGGGACGAGGGTTATCCATTGGTGAGATAAGCTTGTGTTATAGCAATGTTTTGTAAACCACATCCAAAGGTTCTCCTAAAGGCGTATACTCTCACTTGGGTCGTGCTGCCCATGAGTTTCTTGGTTTGTTCCCAAACGTCTTATTGTGAGGAGGAGGCTTCTCAACACTTTTGGCCACTTTGAAGCAGGCTGTGAGATTAAATGCTTCTTTAGCAGGTTTTGGTGTGACATTATCAACAATCCCATCATGTACAATTTCTTGGTTCTTGTTGACATGTTTGGTTTTATCCCTGTTGGAAGTGGAACCTTGTTTTGAGTCTCTCTGAAGAGTGAGCTCACCTTTCTTGACCATAAATTCTTTGATATGGATAGCCTATGTAATCATGTCTTCAAAGGTACATGGACCTTGTAGTTGGACTCTATACCCGAAATCAAGTAAGAGGTTATCAATGAAAATGTCAAGCTTCTCCATTTTTGGGATTTTACTGGAGTACTTAGTATAAAGTTGTCTCCACCGTTGGAGGAAAGTGAGAAAAGGCTCACCAAACTTCTGTTTAAGGTTGCATAGATCTCAGATATTTATAGGATTTTGAATGTTATGAGAATATTGCTGAACAAATGAATTAGCAATTTCATCAAATGTCTTGATACCAGGAGGTAAATGTGAGAACCACTCCAAAGCCTGACCACCTAGGCTTCTAGGGAATAAATGCATGAGGTACGTTTGATTGTGTATAAAATCCATAGACAAAGCACCAAATTCCCACAAGTGATCTTGGGGATTAGTAGTACCAAAGTACTTATCATATTTGGGTAGTTCTACACCTCTTGGGAAAGGCGACATGTTTATACTTTTGTCAAATGGAAATGAACAAAGAGCGTCCAATGTGTATGTCTTTTTGGGTTTCTCTTTCTCATACATCATCTGAGCCAATTGGTCTTGCATAATTTTCAGTTGTTTTTGGAGTTTAGTGGTCTTAGTTTCTTCTTCATGTGTGATAATGGTGTCCACATTGAAATGTGTGGGCATTTTAGCTCCCTCTTGGGTGAGTTTGAGAAAGTACTTTTTTTTCTCTTCATGGAGTAAGATTCCCATGACCTTCTGAAAGTTTTTGTCTCTTTGAAATTTTGCTATGTGTTCAGGAAGGATTTCCACCTCTTCTTGTTCTTCATCAGTGTCATCTTCTTTCTCTTTCTCCTTGTCATCCCTCGGTTGTTCTTGATATCGACTATGACTACCCCGTTTAGGTTCACGATTAGTCATTATAGGAATTTGTTCAGTTTCTGTATGTTGTGTTTCAAAAGGGTCCATGGAGAAAGGATCATACATTGTGTTTGAGAATGCAGGACTCCTACCTGTCTCAGTATCCTTTTGGTAAAAGGGATTCCTAATTTATTGCAAATTGGAAAATGTTCGTTGAACTTGAGATGACCTTGCAGGTGGGGAAGATTGTGAAGATGCCTCACTAGCCAAATTGGATATAGATTGCATAGAAAAAGGTAATCTACCTTTGTCATGATTATGACCCCTAGCACGACCACGTCTAATGTTATCAGGATAAAACATGTTGCCACTTCTGGTTGTGACAGTCATAGGAAAGGACAAGAAGCTAGAACCTAGACAAGGACTATACTAAGACTGAGTCTCAAAAAGGACAAGATAGTAGCAAGAATGCTGTTCACTAAGGCACAAATGGTCTGATTTAAAGGCTAGAATAGCCAGAGATTATGAGCACTGCGGCACAAAGTATGACAAGCATTAAGACGAGGACCAAGATTACATATGAGATGAGACTAGTCAAGGTATAAGACACAAGTTTTCAGTTAAGAGAAGTGTCGCTATATCAGGACTATTTGCAAATAGAGAGCGATAAACGGATGCAAAAAAGGACATCGTGCAGGCCGTAGATAGCTAGAACAGACCCAGATTGTAAATGTTGATACAAAGTCTCGCACAAAAAACCTTTACGGGTCATGTGAAGAAGTTTTACAGGCCGTGCGAAGATTTTTCTATCTCGCGCGAAGGTCAGTAACAGTTTTTAATTTCGCGCGAGAATGTTTACCGGTTCGCGCGAAAATGAACAATAGAAATTTAATTTCGTGCGAGGACAAAATTTCTTCGCGCGAGACCCAAATGATTTTGCACGAAAGGACAGAATAGTTTCACAACAGTGACTAATTTTGACAAAATTTTTTATCATTCCAATAACTAGGTAGATAAACATGCACGTAGAACGACAAGCAAGTGATTTCAAGTACGTCTGAAAACAACAAGCAAGGGCAAAAGAAACCTTGCGCATGAACAATCAATTGACTTAGTTTGTGTTAATCCCTAAGAGAGCTATTTGTGTACATTTTCAAAGAGTTTTGCAATCATTGCGCACATTCCTAGAAAATAAAAGTTGGCTTCTCTAAGGTATTTAGTAATGGTTTGACTCTGCAACTTTTATGACTCATAGGGGTGACCTCCAATCCTGGTGCATCGAGGTTTTGACACAGCCCGAGAACTTAATCTTCAAGAGCTACTAGGGAGATCTGACAACCCACAATGAACCACACCCATGGAGATTTCTTCCACAAGGACATTTATATAGCGGTTGTCACTACCATGGCGAAAATGGCTATTACCGCTTGAGGTTTCATCAATGTAGTTTTCCCTGTAGAGGGATTGTCTGCTATGGTTAACCCTCTCTAAAGGTGACTGACTCACAATAGTATACCACAAGGGGACTTAGCTTCCAAATTCAAGGTTTTGACACCTTTTCACCTTTAGCCCAATCAAAACAAACAGATAAATCCGACATGCTAGACTAAGATTATCTCTTAAAGATCTATGATATCATCTTCTTGTGATCTATCAACCTCTTTGGAGAAAGGATGCCTTAATCAACAAGTTGAAGATTCATCTATCTACGAGATGCTCAAAGTATCCTCCCCACCCATAAGGAATCCATCTTAGAGAGGAGTTTCACTAAGAACCCACTCCTCAAGATCCACGAATAGTGTTCATGGGGGCTTAATTACTATGTGTGTACAGATGTTAATTCCTGAAAACAAATCTATCTAAAAGCAATCAAAAAGCATAAGGTGGTACACTTAACGCTTTAACTAATGTGAGGTAAGTCTAAAGATGTGGAACATTTAACCCCTCACACAAGCCAAAACGAGTCCACAACTCAGAAATTAGTGAGTTCTAGAAAGCACAAAAGGGTTGCCTTGTGGAGCCTTTAACGCTTATGTCCTGTAGACCTCTCCCCTATTTAATGTGGTGCTGAGCTTGCAACCACAGGGTAGAATGAGGGGCCAGCGGATTAGCGAGTCCAATAACCCAAGATAGCTAATTAGATCTATCACTAAAGACTAAGCCTGCTAAATGAATACTAACAGAGATCACACCCTAGTATCAATTTATGCATGTGTTGTAAAATGAAAATACAAAAGGAAACACACAAGCTCAACATGAAAGATGTTTGTTTTAGATCCAAATGAAGTGTTATCAGCTGAGGAAGATTACTTGGTGATCCTTTCAATGCGCTTAGTAGATTTTTACCTATTTCTAGCAACTTTAGCACGCTTTTCCCATTGTCCCACAAACTGCTGCTATGCTGTTCAAAAAATTAGAAAACACAGAAACACTAGAAATTGCGAATAGTCAGTAGAAAAATCAGAAAAAACGCAAATAAATGCAAAAAAAAAAAAAATTCCTCTGTCAGCAGAGTTTCGCGCGAAATTCCTGACAGTCCGCGTGAAGAAGTTTTACAGCCCGCACGAAATCAAATTCGGCTTGCGTGAAATTAAATTTAGCTCGTGCGAAGAAACAGGTCTCGTGCAAAGTTTCATGCACCAAAGAACTTTCTCGTGTGATGCGGAAAGAATCTTCGCGTGAAGATTCTAGATCCTTGTGCAAAAATGAACAGTTTTGCATGAAGATTCCCGAATCTATACGAAACAGTATGGACAAAGAACCAAAAAAAAGATTAAAAAAATACAAAAAGAGGCCAAAAAAATTGATTTTCGTGCCCCACGGTGGGCGCCAAAAATGTATATGTGAAAATGCAGCCTATGCTAACACACACACTTCAACAGAGTCATTGCATGCGGATTCATCTCGAAATTAACATTGGATTGTTCATTCAAAATTTTCCCTGCAGAGCGACCTGTTGCTTTCTATCTAAAGGGATTTTGCCTATTAATATCCTTAGAATCAAGGTGCAGGCAACCAGACCCTCTAAGAATGAAGGATTTGACAATGGAATTAAGCTAAGAATGAGTATGCAGATTAATCTAAAAATGAAAGATGCAATGTAATCTAAAAACAAATAAAGAAAACTAGATTAAGCATATGCATGATTAAACTAAAATGAGATTAAACTAAGAATGAGAATGTATGCAAGAAATGTAAGTAAATGTGAGCATGAATTTCAGTAGTGATTCGATGCAAATTCTCCAAATTCATCCTCTCAAAATGAAGAGATGAGGGTCTCTTAAATAGACTTTCCTGGAATCCATCAACGGTTGAGATCAATTCGGATCAACGATCAGGATTGAAGATGAATTTTAGTCATAAAGGAAGATTCCCAAATTAAAGGGAGTTAATAGATTTAATTTGAGAAAAGTAAGGAGTTAACTGATTTAATTTGAGTAAAAAAAGGAGTTAACTGATTTAACTCATTTTTGATCAATAGTGAACTGGAAATTTCCCTTTTTGAACTGAAGAGAGATTTTGTTGAAATATTTAATTTAATAAAATGAGATATGCTCTCATAATTACCTTTTTCATTTAATTAAATAATATTATTTAATTAATTAAAGATTCTTTTCTCATTTAATTAAATAACTTCATTTAATCAATTAGGAATGACTTCCCTTTTAATTAAATAACTTCATTTAATTAATTAGAAATAGCTTTCTCCATTTAATTAAATTATTATTTTTAATTAATTAAAATAGGCACATTTATTAAATTAAATAAATTTAATTCCATAGTACATTAGTCTTAGGATATAATTTAATTTAATTAAAGTATAAATACTTAATAATTAAATTATAATTAAATCAAATAGTTTTAATGTGACTAATATGAGTATGTACTATAAGAATTAAATAAAGAGTATGATGAATGCAGATTTGGATTTTCTGCATCTGACAATTAAGTCAAGTAGCGAGTAGCAGAATAAGAATTAACTATTAGAATAGGTCTTTAGGATTGGTCAGAAATAGACCAGAATTGGTATCATGGAAATGAGCCAATTTTGGGGTATTATAGCTACCAAGTGCCAGTTGTTAGCAAGTTTCAATTATTGCCAAGTTCTAGTTACTACTGAGTTCTAGTTTCTAGTTGTTACCAAGTTCTAGTTGTTGTCGAGTTACCTAGTCTATGCTGAGTGACTCTTCATGTGCCAAGTTATCCAGTGTATGCTGAATGACCCTTCATGTGCTGAGTTTTCTTGTTTATGTGAAGTCTTAGCATTTGGACGTGATTTTTGTGAGCTGACTTGCAATATTTATTTCAATTGTGATATTTTTGTTAATATATTTTCTTGGGATGTGTCCAAACCATTGTGGGGTTGGCCTTCCTCTTATGTAATATTCTAGAATGATCTGTAAGCCATTTTGACAAGTATATATAGAATGTTTAGGCTTAGAGTTAGGAAAGCTTTTGGTAGAGGATTGCAAAGCAGAACTGGAAAGTGCGAATTTGATGTTAGATCTTTGAATGTGAATGTATTTGTATTTGTATTTAACCTAGAAGGCCTTACATCTAGGCATGTATGAAGATATTTTGATGAATCATTAAGAGTATTTCATTCTTCTTCCTATTTTGGTTTTTGTTCTTTGTGTTTTCTTCCATTGTGTTAACTCTTGTAGGGTGGTTTGGATAGCTGGATGAGCCTTTGGCCCTAGTTATTCATCCTTTTCCTATGTTAGGTGGTATTAGAGCTTGAGGTTCATCCTTGTGGAGATTGGATTGTGTAGAACCTTGATTTGGATTTGGTGGTAGGGTGGTAGATTTGTAGATTTGACCTATAACTTGCAAAGGGTTATGATCTTGCAAGAACTTGATTTGTAAAGATGGTTCATGGTAGAGGAAATAATGTTGATAATGCTATATTAGATTAATTGAGACAAATTTTAGCTAGATTAGATGCTATGGAGATAGCCTAGAGGAGAGGAGCACATCTTGATGATGTAAGTTATGATGAAGAAGTAGCACCAAACCATAATCCAGAACCTGAAGAAGATCAAGAGGAGGAAAGATTGTTGCAATTGTTGTCTAGGGAAAATTCAAAGCATGTTGTAGAAGTTGTTCCTTATGATGGAAAATTGGATACCAATGCTATGTTGGATTGGATCTTAGATATGGAGAAGTTATTTGAGTATGAAAACACTCTTGATAATAGAAAGGTGAAGATTGTAGTCACTAGTTTGAAAGGTCACGCATCACTATGGTGGGAACATTTGTAAACTGATATACAAAGGAGAGGAAAGGAGAAGATTAGAACTTGGCCAAAGATGGTGAACAAGGTAAAGAACAAATTATTTCCTACTAATTACCAAGTTAGCTTGATGAGAAAGATGCAAAATTTGAAACAAAAGGACATGACTGTGAAAGAGTATACCGAGGAATTCTATAGATTGGACATCAGATCTGGACATGTGGATGATGATGTTGAGAAAATTGCAAGGTACATAAATGGATTGAGATCTAGAATTCAAGGTGTAATACATTTTGTGAAGTTGGAAAGTGTTGAAGAAGCATATCAATATGCCTTGAAAGTAGAGAAGATCTTAGCAAAGAAGCATGAACAAAGACAAAGAGGTAGAGGTGGTAGATTCTAGAGAGGCAGAGGTAGATTTTATGGTAAAGGTGGTAGTTCTGAAAGTTTTGTGTAGGATAAAGGCTAGTCTAAGTGGAAGAATGATGAAAAAGGAAAGATCAAAGGGAAAAGTGGTAATTCTTATTGAGAAGGTACTAATTCTTATCGAGGAAGAGGTAATTCTTATTCTAGAGGTGGATTTCATGGTAATTTTTTTAGATGTGGTAAAGAGGGACATAGATCTTTTGAATATAGATCCTCTGAAAGTGGGCAAGGTAACATAAATGCTATGATTCAAGGAGACAATGAGGGTTCACAAAGTGGACTTGAGCTTGGAGAAAATCTAATGGTGAGAAGAACCTTATGTAATAAGGGAAGTGATGAGGAACCTATTTTAAGTAGTCCTTTCAAGACAAGATGCAAGATGGCTAGAAAATGCTGCAAAGTGATCATTGATAGTGGATGTTTTGCAAATTTGGCATCAAAAGTGCTAGTTACAAAGTTGCAATTGCAAAGGTTGAAGCATCCTAGACCCTATCATGTTTCATGGATCAAAGATGAGCACAAGATATTGGTAAGTGAGTAATGCCTTGTAAAGTTCAAGATTGGACATTACTTTGATGAAGTTTTGTATGATATTATGCCTATGGATTGTTGTCATATTTTGTTGGGTAGACTTTGGTAATATGATAGATATGTTGTACCTGATGGAAGATTGAATCAATATACTCTTTGGGTAAATTGGAAGAAACAAGCATTGTTACCTTTGATTAAAAGTCTAGATGAGGTCAGTTGTACTACAATAAAAGTTTGCATGGTTAATGGAAAGCAATTTGAAAAAGTATAGAAGAATCAAGTTTGTTTTTCCATAGTTTCTAGAGGATTGAGTGTTGGTAGTAATGACCAAGAAGAAAAAGTTGGTATGATAGCAAAAATTGTAGAATCACTGAATGAATATAAAGATATTTTTGCTAATGATATTCCTAATGGTTTACCTCTAGTAAGAAGCATAAGTCATTGTATGGATTTGATTCCTGGAGCTAGTTTTCCAAACAAATCACCATATAGATTGACACCTATAGAGAATGAAGAACTTAATAGAAAAGTGCATGAGTTGTTGCAGAAAGGTTTGATCAGAGAAAGCTTGAGTCCATGAGCTGTACCTACTATATTAGCACCTCAAAAGAATGGAGAATGGAGAATGTGTATTGATTCTAGAGCTATTAACAAGATAATAGTGAAATATAGATTTCCTATGCTGAGGATGGATGACGTAATTGATTGTTTGAGTGGAGCAAAGTATTTTACCAAGATTGATTTGAAGAGTGGCTATCATTAGATCAAAATTAGAGAAGGTGATGAATGGAAGACTACTTTCAAGATAGAAGATGGTTTATATGAATGGTTGGTTATGCCTTTTGGTTTGACTAATGCACCTAGTACTTTCATGAGGTTGATGAATGAAGTTTTGAAAATATTTTTGGGTAAGTTTTTGATTGTTTATTTGGATGATATTCTAATATTCAGTAAGACTAAGGAATAACATCTTGAGCATATTAGACAAGTACTGTAGAGGTTGATAGAGGAAAAATTGTTGATTAATCTGAAAAAGTGTTCTTTTATGCATGAGGAGATTGTGTATTTGGGATTTGTGATTTCAGTTAATGGATTGAAGATGGATCGAGAGAAGGTTAAAGCTATTTTGGAATAACCTACACCTAAGAATGTGGGTGAGGTAAGATCATTTCATGGTTTGGCTAGTTTTTACAGAAAGTTTATAAAGAATTTTAGTGCTGTTTGTAATGCTATGACAGAGACAATGAGGGGAGATAAAAAAGAATTCAAGTGGACACATGGAGCTAATAAGAGTTTTGAGACTTTAAAACAAAAGGTTGCTAAATTACTTTTATTGGCTTTGCCTAATTTCAACAAAGTATTTCAAGCTAAATGTGATGCAAGTGGTAATGCAATAGGAGTTGTATTAAGTCAAGAAGGTAAACCTATTGCTTTCTTTAGTGAAAAGTTGAATGATGCTAAAAGAAAGTATTCTGTGTATGATCAAGAGTTTTATGCTATTGTTCAAGCCTTGAAGAAGTGGAGGCATTATTTGATTCCTAAGGAGTTTGTGTTGTATACTAATCATAAAGCTTTACGATACTTGGGAAGTCAACATAAATTAAATCTAAGACATATGAAGTGGGTTGAGTACTTGTAGAGTTTCACATTTTTTATTAAGCACAAGAGTGGAGTTACTAACAGAGTTGTTGATGCATTGAGTAGAAGACGTTTTTTGTTGACTAAAATGCAGGTTGAAGTTCTTAGTTTTGATGAAATGAAAGAGTTGTATGATGCTGATCCTAATTTTTCTGAGGTGTGGAGAGAGTGCAAAGCACCAAATCTAATAGATCACATAAGTAAGTATGATGAGTATTTAATTCAAGAAGGTATGTTGTTCAAAGCCATTCAGTTGTGTATTCCTAGAAGTTTTATGAGGTTGAATTTGATTAAGGAAAAGCATAGTGGTGGATTAGCTGGACATTTTAGAATTGATAAGACATTGAGTTTGCTGAAAGAGAAGTATTATTAGCGAAAAATTTATAAAGATGTCCAAAAATTTATAAAGAGTTGTGGAATTTTTCAAATTGCAAAAGGAGTGAGTCAAAATACTAGTTTGTATACACCTATTACTATTCCTGAGAAACCTTGGAGTGACATTAGTATGGATTTTGATCTTGGATTGCCTAAGATAGTGAAGGGGTATGATTCTATATTTGTTATAGTGGATAGATTTTCTAAGATGGCTCATTTCATACCATGTAAGAAGACATCAAATATAGAGCATGTTGCTGAACTTTTCTTTAAAGAAATTGCGAGATTGCATGGATTACCAAGAAGTATTATTTCTGATAGAGATAGTAAGTTTGTTGGTTATTTTTGGAAGAATTTGTGGAAGAAGATGGGTTCTAAGTTGAAGTTTAGTTCTACATTTCATCCACAAACAAATGGACAAACAAAGGTTGTGAATAGAAGCTTAGGTAATTTGTTGAGATGTTTAGTTGAGAATAAGCCAAGTAATTGGGAGATGGTATTGGCACAAGCTGAGTTTGCATATAATAATTTTGTGAATAGGAGTACAGAAAAAACACCTTTTGAGATTATTACTAGATGTAGCCTAGAGGAGTATCATATTTGAGGGATGTTGCCAGTAAAGAAAATAGAAGCTTTGTAGGAGAAGAATTTGCTAATTTTATGGAGTCTTTACATAAGGAAGTGAAGTGAGGTTGGAAGAAAGTAATTAGAAGTATAAGGAGAATGATGATAAGTCTAGAGGACATCATGATTTTGAAGTTGGTGATGAGGTGATGTTTCATTTAAAGAAAGGAAGATTTCCTGTTGGAACATATAGTAAGCTAAAGATGAAGAAATTTGGACCTTGTAAGATCTTGAAGAAGTTTGATAGTGGTAATGCTTATGAAGTTGAGTTACCTGATGACAAGGATATATCTCCTATATTTAATGTTGCTGATTTGTATAAGTATCATGAGTCAGATGATGAATTTGTTGTATCAGATGATTATCCTGAGAAGTAGATTGAAGAAGTTGAATAGATATTGGATCAGAGAGTTGGCAAGAGCATGAGAGGTAAAGACTACTATCAATATTTGGTGAAGTGGAAGAAAAAACCTATTGAAGATGCTTCATGGATTTCTCAATTTGAGTTGGATTCAACTTAGGTGGTGACATCTCAATGATTATGGGGAATCATTTCTTCCAACCTTGGTTGTCTGATGTAGGAGCATCCTAGGTTTCCTTGTAATCCTACACTTTTTTTTTCATTTTGCCAATTGCTGTCGAGTTCTAGTTGCTGCCAAGTGCTAGTTGTTGTCGAGTTTCAGTTGCTGCTCAGTGCTTGTTGCTATTGAGTTTCGATTATTATTGAGTTCTAGTTGCTACTGAGTTCCAGTGACTGTCGAGTTCCAGTTACTATCGAGTTCCAATTTCTAGTTGTTACTAAGTTCTAGTTGCTACCAAGTTCTAGTTGCTGTCGAGTTACCTAGTGTATGCTGAGTGACTCTTCGTGTGCCAAGTTACCCCGTGTATGCTGAGTTTTCCTATTTATGCCAAGTGTCATCATTTGGATGTGATTTCTGTGAGCTAACTTGCAGGATTTATTTCAATTATGATATTTATGTTAAGATCTTTTCTTGGGATGTGTCTAGACTATTGTGGGTTTGGCCTTCCTCTTATGTAATGTTCTAGAATGACATGTAAGCCATTTTGGCAAGTATATATAGAGTGTTTTGACTTAGAGTTAGGAAAGTTTTTGGTAGAGGATTGCATTGAAAAATTGGAAAGTGTGAATTTGATGTTGGATCTTTGAATGTGAATTTATTTGTATTTGGTCGTAACCCAGAGGGCCTTACAGTTGGGCATGTATGAAGATATTTTGATGAATCAATAAGAGTATTTGATTCTTCATCCTCCTTTGGTTGCTATTCTTTGTGTTTTCTTTCATTGTGTTAACTCTTGTAGGGTGGTTTGGATAGTTGGGTGAGCCTTTGGCCTTAGTTATTCATCCTTTACCTACGTCAAAAATGAGGTGTGGTAAGTCCATAAGGCTCAGTTAATTTTTAGATGCCAATCATAGTTGGAGTCACTGAAAAATTTCTTAAGGATTTTGAGTAGGGTTTGTTAGCTTCCTCAGCCTGACCATTACCTTATGGACAATATTGGCTAGAGAAAAGGTGATGAATGTGGAGGGAGGTGCACAACTCTTCCATATCAAGGTTCTCAAAGTTACTGCCATCATTGGTGAAAATGGTAGCAGAGATACTGAAGTGATATATAATATGATAAAGGATGAATTTAGATACTTAAACTCCTATGGTGGTGAAAAGTGGGACTCCTTCAACCCACTTGGTGAAATAGTCTATAACAGTGAGGATCCATTTGTGGCTTTCTAAAGATAGGGGTGCAACAACACCAACAAGGTCAAACCTCCAACATGCAAATGGCCATGGTGGTATGATAGGTTGAAGATCTTGAGCTAGATCTAATATAAAATTTTCATGTTGCCAACAAGATAGAGAATTTTTGAAAAATTCAAAAGCATCCTGTTTAATAGTAGGCCAATAGTAACCTATTCTCAGTATTTGTCTAGCTAGGACTATACCGCTTGTGTGAGTACAACAAAGTATGGCATGTACCACCTTTAGGGACATTTTGGCCTCATTTTGGTCTAAACATCTAGAGAGAGTATCATGATAGCCTCAATGATATAGGGTATTAACCATAATAGTGTAGTGGGATGCTATTCGAATAAGGTTTTAGCATTGGTTTCATGTGAGGTGGGGGATATGATATCATTTTTTAGATAAGCATGAATTTCGTGGTACCACAAGGATTAGGGACCAACCAGTATACATACCTATGTTGATGTGGTGTTCTAGTATACAGGCTCATATAGTTGCTCGACTAAGAACTCATACTGTATAGCTTCCTAAGGAATTTCCAAGAGTGAATTGATACGGGCCATTGATCGACAACCTCATTTTTCTACCTTGGTACCTTTGTGAATTTGATCTTTGTGAAATGTTGCTTTAACTAATCAACCAATTCTTTGTAAGGTAGTAGCTTTTTATCCTCTGTTTGGTATTCATCAATTACTTGTTTGATTATTTTTTGTGAGTCTACAAAGACTTGTAGCTCTGTTGTGTTCCATTCAACTACCATTTTGAGTCTTGCAATTAGAGCTTCTTATTTTGAGATGTTATTAGTGCATTGGAATCATAGCTTAATGTTTTTGGAATGTATTCATCTTGAGGGGTAACCAATAGTATGTCTACTCCTAACCCATGGGAGGTATAGGATCCAAAAAAGTATAGCTTCCATGATGGTTGTTCTTCTATCATGTAGAGATGTTCATTTGGAGGATAATCATCAACTAATAGTACATCAACCAAGTAATCTGTTATAGGTTATCCCTTGATTGCCTTTCTATTGACATATTAGATATCAAATTTATTGAGGAGCATGACCCATTTTGTTAGGTATCATGTGAGTGATGTACATGATAGCATGCATTTTAAAGGATTCATTTTGGAGATGAGTTGAAAAATATGGCTTAACATATAATGGTGGGGCTTCTGAGTGGAAAAAACCATAGCTAAACAATCTTTTTCCATAGGGGAGTAATTAAGCTCATAGCCAACCATTGTGACTGATGTAGTAGATGACCCTTTCTTTCCCTTTGTCATCAATTTGTACTAGAAGTGGTACTAACACTGTTGGAGTAGTTGTTATGTATAGTATCAAGGGTTTCCCAACAACTAATGAAACTAAGATAGTTGGATTTGCTAAGTATTGTTTGATTTACTTGAAACTATGCTTACATATAGGATCCCATCTAAAATTCTAATCTTTCTTGAGTAGATGTGTAAATAGATGACATTTATCTACTAGCTGTGTGATGAACCCTCTTACTAATTACAACTTACAATGGAGAGTATGAAGTTGTCACAATGTCTTGGGAGGAGGCATGTCCATGTTGGCTTTGACCTTTTGGGGGTTGATCTTAATGCCATGATGTGATATAATAAATCCTAGGAGCTTGACATGTGTGATACCAAAAATGCATTTCTTTGAGTTAAGCATGAGGTAGTACTTTGCTAATTTATGAAACACTTCTTCAAGGTGAGACAGGTGATCCATGGCATTAATAAATTTGACCAAGATGTCATCTATGTAATCTTCAAGAGTTTTGTGGATGAGGTCATGGAAGATGACCATCATATCTTGTTGATAGGTTGTATTTACGTTCTTTAACCCAAAAGGTTCCCCAAGGGGTGGTGAATGATGTTTTATGTTGATCCTCTTCCATTATTTGTATTTGATTATACTTGGAAAATCTATCTATGAGGGATAATCATTTGTGGCTAGCTATGAGATCCATAATCATGTCAATATTTGGTAAAAGGAAATCATCCAATCCTGGTTAAGGTCTCTAAAATTTGTGCAGATTTTGATCTCACCAGAGGGTTTGGTGATGGGTACTATGTTGGAGATCTAGTCTGAATAATTAATTAGATAGATGATCTTTGCTTCTAGCATCTTTTCTAATTTTTCTGTGACCAACAAAGTGAGCTTGAACTTTGGATCTATTGCCAAATGATGTACCACTAATTTAGGATCTAGTCTTGCCATATCTTGGTAAGACCATATAAATTGACCATTATTTTTTTTGAGTACCTTAATGAGAAGCTCTACTTTATTTGATGGTAAGGATGATGTAATGTATGTAATCCTAGATGTCTCTATGAGACTGATATTGATTAGCCTAGTGTCCTAGTCAAGATCAATGATATTATAGGTCTACGATCTTGTGGGGGAAGGATGGAATCTCCATCTTCATGTGCCTCAAAGAGGTTTTCACCATCATATATGTCCTTTATTTTTATCTTATTTTTTGGAAGATTCAATGGTGCTCCATAAGAGTTTTCATCATGGGATACCTTTTATTTTCTTTTTTGATTTTGATTTTCTATTTTCTCATCATTTTTATGACTAGATATCTCATCCTCTCCAAGCTATCCCTTTGGGTCCAATTTGTAGACATAAGCTAATGGTGATGGTGTATTTTGAGTGGTATTTTGGCTCCTATGAATCTAAGGAGTGCATACTCTATAGAAAAATCCTCAGCATGGATTACACTTGGTTGACCCCAATAAATGAGTCAAGGATGAGTGAGGATAAGGTCTATGAGGTTGATGGATAGTTCACAGAGCATAGAGGATCCTAGGATGATTTTTTCAAGGAATATTTTTTCATAGGATTTCTTTTCAACTTCTTCAAGGATGTCTTTGACTTCTACAAGGTTGCTCTAGATGTTTATAAGGCATGACCATCCTTAGTAGTGGCCCTAGTTGTGGGGAGTCCATAGCATAGAGATTTCTTCTGCTCCTCTTTGTATGCCTCTACTAGTTGTCTAATGCCTAACTCTTTGCATCCTAGGCCACCTCCTTGATAATCCCACTATTTGTAGTAAGTCAGTGTGAGTGTAGATATTTCTATTTGAAGTAGTCAAGGAGGTATGTTCCTTTTGGAGGTGGGTCTTTGTATAAACATGTATTGATGTCAAAGGTTGTTTCTTCCTCATTGAAGATCCCATTGGAAAAAAATGTGGTGGGCCTAAGTTGTTTGAGTTGAGGAGTTGTGTCTTTATTTGGTCCTTGATAGGTTGGACACCCCTGAGTATGTGGGTCAAGAGGTAAAGCACCAACAACAAAGGCATCTGAGAGACTGTATTCACCACAACCTTAGTAGTTTTTCTTAACAATGGAGAGTGTGAAGGCTAAGATAGCATTGGAATCATGGTAGGTATTAGAAGGGCTAATGATGGTGGTGTCAATCTCAATTCTAGGGAAATGGTTATCATATGATACTTCTACCACATTGTAATATGCAAAGGGTTTTGGATTATTATGGATAGTTATCTTAATGCCATGATGCAGAAATTTGACACACTGATGATAAGTGGATGGAACAACCTTCATAACATGAATCCATAGTGAAACAAGGAGGATATTGAAGGGTAGATTAAGATCAACTATCTGGAAAACTATTTCAAGAGTAGTAGGTCAAACTCTAATAGGTGGTAAGATGGTGCATTTGGTGGTTCGCTCCAAGTTGTCACAAGCTTTGATGGTGATGAGTTCATTTATGATATCTACCTCAGTGTAACTTTCTTGTTTGATGAACTTAAATATACATAGGTTTAAGGCTAATCCATTATCTATCATGACCCTCTTGATGACAAAGTTAGAAACCATGATGGCTATGTAGAGTGGAAGGATATGATCTAGTTCAATGGTTGGGATATCAAAGAGTTTGAAGTATAATGCACATGAGGCAGAGAGATGACCTCCCAAATTTTGAAATTTTGTAGCATTGATGTCAATAGGGATGCAAGATTCATGAAGTGCATTATCAAATATTTCTTTATAAAGTGGGCTAGTGCATAGGATATCTATGATAGAGATTTGGGTTTGCATGTTCCCAAGGTGTTCTAGAATATGTTACTATGGTCCTGATGGGGTAAGCACAGATGGCCCTACGATGTTGAGTTGGGTTCTTTGTGTAGTGACTGCACATTGATTATTAGAACCTTTGATATTAACTACATTAATATAAGGTTCTACTTGGGATATGTATCAAATCAAGCTACCATAGTCTAGGTATGTAGAAATGTAGTCTTGTGATCTACCATGATTATCATCCTACTTCATTTGGGTATCGTTTGTTTATTGGTGTTGTTGGTATTTTTGTTTTGGAGAGCTACTTTGTTTGTATTTTTATTTTTGTGTAGTGGGAATGCATTCTGATAGATCAATAGTCTTGTGTTGGGAGAGGCTTGTGCTCCTATTGTGATCACCTTTTGGTTAAGGAGACCTTGTAGATAATCCTTGAGTTGCATGCATTTAAGGGTGAGGTTCCCTTTGACATGATGAAATTTGAAAAACTCATTTTCTCTTTACCATGTTGCCTTAGGTTGACTTTGATCTAGTGGTTGTGTTTATGGGTGGTAGATAAGATTATCTTTGGCCAATTTTTTAAAAATAACATTGAGCAGTTCCCCCAGAGGGGTGTATACTTAGGTTTGTCTTTGCACCCATAGTTTTGGTCCAGTTGTGATAATTGTAGTGCCTCTCGTGTTTGCAGTCTGTACCTTGTCCATTTTGATTCGAGAGATACTTGATACTCATATTGTTATTTGTACTTTGAGATGACCTGAGTGTTAGATGTTATACTTTGATTTAGTACCATAGATGCTTTACTACTATACTATTCAGTTTATCATATTTGCATGTTGATGCTATTTTGAGATGATAGTAGATCTATGATGATATCTGGTTATATGGTTTATTGGACATATTTGTTGATTATGTTATGAGTTGGATTTTATGCTATGGCTATTTACTTCATTCTTGTTCTTTGTGCTTTATGCGAATGTGAGTGATGTAAATGGATTAATTAGTATTTAATGTATTAATTACTTTGGCTATTATATTATATGAAATTGTACTTGTTCATGTGTTTTAGTGTGCAGGATTTACATCCCTGGCAGTGGCACATGGAGTTAGTGATTCAATTGTTCATATTTTACCAATGTCATCCTGGTATGGTTGACATATCCTTATTTAATTGTTTTAAAAGATCTGTTGGTGTTTGAATGATTGTTAGTCTTCCATTGCAATCTTTGTGATCTGTGTATGTTGTTGTCATGTGCACTAACACTTAATTTTTTTTTATCTTGCTTGTATTTCATCCTTGTTTCCAAGGATCTCTGGGCGGGGCATTACATCTAGTATCAAAGTCCATGTTGCGACATTGGGATCTCTGTGTTATGCTTCCACTAAGGTTTAGTTTGTTGTTGTGTATTGCTATATTATGTTTGATTATTTGATATCTTGTTGGTTCATGCTTTTGACTCTTATGCTTATGATCTAACTTTTCTAACATCACCTTGTTGTTCCCATAGTGATGCCTCTTGCATGTAGACTTGGTGACTGTGGTGGCACCTATAGTGGTAACTGTGGAAATGAAACACCATGAAAAGGGATGATAGGAAGGAGAGGGAGAATAGGGTAATGCTAATCAGAATATCATATGAGCATTGATGCTAGTTTTCTAGGAAATCCTTGCTCAATTGGGCCCTCATATTGAGGAGATCCAGCATGATCATGATTGTCAAGAGGGATCTCATCATGGAGATTCCCATCAGTTGGAGCATAGGGAGGAAGAGCATAAATGGGAACATTCTCATACACCACCCAGTGGAAGAAGGTAATGATGGAGGGGCTGTGGCCAGGATGATGTTGATCTCACTTAGATTGAGATGATACAAGAACTTTAGAGGTCCAAACAACTAGAGTTTGAGGGCTAGGGAATAGGACTCAAGGCTGAGACCCGGTTGCTTAATATAGGTCATTGTTTCTCCCTACTACCTTATGGGAGCAACATGAAGGCTAGATGTACATTCACTCAACTTAGGGAACATGGTTCCATTTGGTGGTATTTAGAGAGTAAAAGGCTTGGCATTAGTGTCACAGATCTCACCTAGGATATCTTCGAGGAGAGGTTCAGAGAGAAATTCCTGTCACCATAGTATCATGAAGCATGCATTAATGAATTCCATGAGCTAAAAAAGTCCTTTATGATGGTTGATCAGTATGAAAGGAAGTTTCTTGGTTTGAAATAGTACTCGAGCTATAGGCATGATGATGCACTCATCACCCAACATTTTGTTAGGGGCCTCAGAGACTTAATCATTAGAGATGTCTGTGCTCATCAGTCGAGGACACTTGTTGAAGGCAAGGATCATAGAGAGAAATGTGGCTAGGGGTTTTAGTGGTAAATTTGGTTCTCAGAACCAAAGTGCACAACCTTTAGGACAAGATGCATAGTACTCTCAGTTTGCAGGGAAGGCCCGAACCTAGTCAGCACCCTCTTAGGGTGGTTCTCATCATAACGGATAGAAGGGTTATTGGACCAAGGGTAGTCAATCTTTGGGTAACTTAGGGAAGAAAGGAGATAGTCACAAATAAGGACAAAAATATCAATAGGACCATCCTCCTTAGAGTGATCAATAGAATTCTAGTAGGGGTAGTGCACCTTATCCTAGTGCTACCCAAGGTAGACGCAAAATAGGTTCCAACTTTTTAAAGAACTATTACTCTTGTTGTTAGCCTAGCCATAAATCCTTTGATTGTTTAGTTAAAACATCTTTAGGACCTAGTAAGGGCACAACAAGATCTGAGCCTAATGTAGGAGATGCGGGTCAGAATCATAGAGTCTTTGCAGTGGTTGACAACCATCAAGTAGATCATCAAGGTACAATATTTGAGTCTATAGGTACATTGCATGTATTTCAACTTCAATTTTTTTTTACTTTGGTGCTTTAGATTCCTTCATTTCACCATCTCTTGTTCAGCGATGTGGGCTAGTGGCAGTGCATCAGGTCAATAAGTTTCAAGTTGAGTTAGCCATGAGTTTGAAAGTGGTTGTTGACTCATTGGTTAGGAGTTGTGTTTTGAATTTGGGAAACTTCACCACCACAGTGGATCTATGGTTTCTACCTCTAGTATTATATGAAATTGTGTTGGGCATGGATTGGTTAGCTACCCATTAGGCCAGTATCAATTGTCATCACAAGATGGTACAGTGTGTTGATGAAATAGATGGGTAGCTGGCACTTTTGGGAGTCCTGAGACAAGTCTCACTTTGGATGATCTCAGCTAATTAGCTAAAGTGGAGTGTACAAAAAGGTTGTCAGTTGTTTCTTGTTTTTGTTAATGATCTCTAGGAAGCCGAGAGCTGTACAGTGACACTTGATGATCACCCACTCCTTTGTGAGTATACAAATGTGTTTCTTGATGAGATTCTAGGTATACCACCACAACATGACATTGATTTTTGAATTGATCTCATACCAAGAGTGGAGCCAATTTCATGAGCTCCTTATCACATGACTACTCAAGAGTTGAGTGAGCTCAGATTGTAGTTGGAGGAATTGTTCATCAAGGGCCATATTTGTCCTAGTGTATCCCCATGGGGTGCGCCAGTCATCTTCATGAAGATGAAGGATGGTTCTTTGTGTCTGTGCATTGACTACTGATAGCTGAATAAGGTGATGATGAAGAACCATTATCCTTTTCTGAGGATAGATGACTTGTTTGATCAGATGAAGGGAGCACGAGTGTTTTAAAAGATTGATCTTAAGTCAAGATACCATCAACTTTGTATCTAGGAGGCTGATATTCATCGAACAACTTTTCATACATGGTATGGGCATTATGAGTTCATGGTCATACCCTTTGGGTTAACCAATGCACCATTAGTATTTATGAGTTTGATGAACAGTGTATTTCAGACTTACCTTGATTAGTGTGTGTCATTGTATTCCTAGATGACATATTGATCTATTCAAAGACTATGGAGGAGCATGAAGTCCATTTATGTCAGGTATTATAGTACTTAAGAGACCATCCGTTTTATGGCAACTTGAGTAAATGTGGGTTCTTCTAGTCAGAGGTGATGTATTTGGGACACATCATCACTGGTGATGGAATTGCAATATATATGGAGAAGATTTGTGCTATCATGGATTGGTCAACACCCAATAATGTCTTAGAAGTTCATAGTTTTATGGGATTGGTAGGTTACTAGTGTCGCTTCATGAAGGATTTGTCACAAGTAGCTCATCCCATCACTTCTCTTTAGAGGAAAGGGAAGAAGTATGTTTGGTTAGACCAATGCAAGGCAACATTTAATGCTCTTAAGGAGTGTTTGACCAGTGCACAAGTCCTTGTAGTGCCTAATCTTGTAGGCAATTTCATGGTTTGCATAGATGCTTTGTTAGAAGGTGTTATGCAGTGTTGATGTAGGATGATCGAGTGATTGCTTATGAGTCTAGGAAACTCAAGGACCATGAGCTTAACTACACCACTCATGATTTGGAACTCATGGCCATGGTGCATGCCCTTGTCTATTGGAGGCATTTTCTTTTGCGACATAGGTTTGAGTTGCATAGCGATCATAGGAGCTTGTAGTATATCTTTACTTAGCCAAACTTGAATGCACGATAGTGTCATTGGATGAAGTTCTTGCATGAGTATGACTTTGATGTTCATTACGTAAAAGGGAAGGAGAATGTCATCATAGATGCCTTGAGTAGGAGGCAACATGAGGTATCAATGATGTCATTGGGAGTGGATTTGTGAGGCCATATCTTGGAGGCTTTTCCTAGTGACACTTGGTATCAAGAGGTGATGGTAGAGATGGAGTCTAGATGTACCTTTAAGGGGAGATTTTTTTAGTTATGTTCTTGAGTCTGATGGACTACTACAATGAATGGGGCATATCTATGTGCCTATGTCAGGTGATCTTCATACCATAGTTTTTTCAGAAGGACATCGTGCACCATATTCTACACATCCTGGTGTTAAGAAGATGCATGTTGATCTCAAAAATTTGTACTTTTGGGTAGGGATAAGGCATAATGTTGTTAATTTTGTTGCTTGATGTCTTGAATGCCAGAGGGTGAAGGCATAGCATCAACATTCGACGTGTCTTTTGTAGCCACATACCATTCCAGAGTGAAAGTGGGATACAATATCCATTGATTTTTTTGTAGGGTTGGATATGTCATCATGAAGACATGATTGTATCATAGTGATAGTGGACAAATTGTCCAAGGTAGAACATTTCTCACCCATAAGAACCTCCTGCACAACTTCTTCCATAGAACATGTTTTATCGGAGGATATTGTCCGTTTGCATGGGATTCCTCGTTAGATCATTTCAGATAGAGATTTGGTGTTTACTTCTATGCTATGAATGTCGCTCTAGCATGAATTGGGCACTTAGCTCAATTTTGGTTTGGCTTATCACCCAAAGATTGATGGTTAGATTGAGAGAGTGACTCAGGTTCTAGATGATATGCTTCACATGTATGTTATGGATAGGCAGGTGAAGTGGGAGGACTATTTGTACCTTGTTGAATTTGCATACAATAGGTATCATAGCTCTCTTGGCATGTCACCTTTTCAAGCCTTGTATGGTAGACCATGCCATACCCCTTTGAGTTGGGATTGCATAGAGGACTAAGTTCTTTTGGATCCAAAGATACTGTAGGATATGGAGTAGTAGGTTGTTCACATTAGAGAGCATTTGGTTTCTACTTAGGATAGGCAGAACAAGTATGTAGATGCCCATAGGTTGGATTGTTAATTTTCTATTGGTGATAGGGTGTTTTTGTGAGTGTATCCAAGGAAGAGCCCCATTTGTTATGGGAAAGGCTCTAAGTTGGCACCATTGTTTGTCAAACCTTTTGATATCCTCAAGAAGATTGGTCATGTTGCTTATCGACTATCATTACCACCTAGCCTATCATGCATCCATGAAATTTTTCATGTTTCTATTTTGAGGCAATATATTCTAGATATGACCCATGTTCTTGATTGGGATGCTTTGCAGGTAGTAGACAAGCAACTTACTTTGAGCCCATTTATATCTTATATCATCAAAGGTTGATCTTGCAAGGTCAAGACATAGAGTAGGTAGGCATCCAATGCTACCTGAGTGATGAAACCTCTGCAACTTAGGACGATGCTACATGACTGAGAGGATTGTACTCCTATCCTTTTGCTGGCTTCCAGAAGTAGGCATATGCTAGTGGGGAAGGATGTAGTGCCTCTCATGTTTGTAGTCTATACCTTGTCCATTTTGATTTGAGAGATACTTAATACTCATATTTTTATTTTTACTTTGAGATGACCTGAGGGTCAGATGTTATACTTTGATTTAGTACCATAGATGCTTTACTGGTATACTATTCAATTTATCATATTTGCATGTTGATGCTATTTTGAGATGATAGTAGATCTATGATGAATTCTCATTAATTTCTTGTAGCTTTGCCTTAGGTGAATTCTCATTATGAGCAATAATCTTTTTGTTTTTGGGTTGATTTGGAGCCTAGCTAGCCTAACTAGCAATTTTCCCTAATTGACTATTCACTCAAAAAGTGAATAAGTATTGAAAAGGTGATTTTATTATTCACTTCTCACTTTTTGAAATAGAAAATTTGAGAGCTTTTTAAGAATCCTCTTCTGAAGGATTTGAATTTTATTCACTTGAAAAGTGAATAAGTATTGAAAAGGTGATTTGATTATTCACTTCTCACTTTTTGAAATAGAAAATTTGAGAGCTTTTTAAGAATCCTCTTCTGAAGGATTTGAATTTTTTTCATTCTAGAAGCTATGAGCATGGGTTTTTCATGAGACTAGTCTTGTTGGATCTGGCTTGGGGAGTTCTTGCCTTGCCATCACTTTCAACAATTTTGGCAAGTTATTTATTTTATTCTGTGGGTTTCAGTTTCTGTCAGGTAGATCCTTCTCGTTTTGTTGTTTTTGCTCTATTTCAGATTCCATTTCTTGTAGTAGAATGTTACGAGGCTGAGAACTAGTATTCTCTTCCATTTCTATTTGTTAGTTTTGCCTGATTGGTTGAGTACAAACATTTTCCCTATTTTTGGGATGGGGGTTTGGGGTTTTGAGCTGTTATGCTGGCCATTTTTGCATATGGTGTCCAAAATCATTTATTATTGAATTTCTGGGTTTTTGTACCCAAAGGTCAAATAGGTTTTAATTTTGAAAATTTCTAGTTTTGGGGTTTTTACCTTGTTTTATGTGCCACCCAATTTTCCTAGGTTTTCTTGGCATGAGTTTGTTTGTGGACTTGGATTATTCAATTGTATATCGTTGAGACCTTTATTGCACTTTTATGATGCATTGGGATGCATGTTGCATCTATCCTCCCGAGTCTATTCTTAGTTGAGTGACTTTTTTCTTTGTGTTCTCATCTAGTCCTTGTGTTATGATCTTTGTGATGGTGGTGCACCATACATGAGTACATATGCATACATTTTTTGGGTGACTTGCGGGTCTCGATCTTTCATGGTACTTCTAAAAGTTATGATCATTGGGGTTGAGTTGGGAATTTGCATGCCTACGAGCACTCATCATTCAATGAGAATGGTTAGGGTAGGGTAGCATATGGAGGGGGCTTCTATCTCATAGCCTGGTGACCTTGTCCCATAGGGTTGGCATGAAGAAGTTTTGAGTAAGTGATAATTAAATAAAATAGTGGGTGGTAATAAAACTTAAGATAATAAAATGTGTGTGCGGGGCACTCCATTGAGGAGTTGAAATGCATGATCCGAGCTTGTGCTGGTTGATGCCAAGTGAATCTCCATGATGTTAGCCCCTACTTAGTAGCCCATTGAGTTGTTTGACTAGGACCTGTAGTTTATGCATTGTCTATGTCTTGGATTCGGTCATCATACTATCTGGCATGTGTGTTAGCCTTGGATATTTTCTTTGCATGTGTTTGTGATTGGATCATTATCTCCATTAGCACGGTGGGTGTGGACCTATGGGTACCACATGGTTGGGAGGCATATCTACCTATACCACTGCTAGTGACTAGTGTACATAGATGGTCTATTATTTTAGCACGATCATTGCTAGGTTTTTTCACTTGGTACTTCCAGTTCTGGAGTATGCTTTCTTATGATTCATGCTTTCATTGGGATACTTGTTTATCATGTTTTGATGATGTTAGTTACTAACACATTTCATTATTATGATGATGAGCATGTGATAGGTGATGTTATCTACTTGTAGGAGTATCTTATGCTGATTTCTAGCATGTTAGATTTCCTTATGCTTATGTTGTAGCATGTTTAATAGTGATGTCCCTATTACGATAGTACCAATGATCTGATTGGTGTCTTGGGATGTTATGCACGGGGGATGGCTAGGGCCCATGATGTCTTATGATGCAATTGATGGTTGAGAGGAACCATATACTTAGTTTATTTGTATTGCTCATTGTGATGCCATTTCCATTTACTACGATGTTGCTTTCACTACACTATGATGTTCCTTTTGTTCTTTTCCTTTGCTATATGATTAGATGGTTAGATGTTATTTCAAAGTTTTTGTATTTTAGATATAGTTCAATTTTTCTTGCCTTGAAATGTGGATCTAGTACTCCTAGTGTGGAGGAACTTTGTTACTTAGTTTACTTAGCTTACTTCTCTATTTTCTATTTTCATTTTCTAGTGTGTTGACTTGAGACTTCATGCAAATTTCACTTTCTCGTGTGAGATTGCAAGTCTCCACATGGTGCGTTGGGTTTCTTTACGTGGCTTGGCACTTTCTCACATGAAACCCTACACCAATTTTATGGTGTCTTGGTTGTACGACCAAACACTTCCTCACGCAAAAAATGCACTTCCTGCTGTGAAGACACACTTCTTCACATGGCATGTGGTACATATTCACATGAGAATCTGACACTTTTTTGGCTTCACACAAAAAATTGGGGCTATCTATGCTTGTAAGAGAAAATTTTGGAAGTTGGTTTTAGATACCCTTTTAGGTTTTACACCTTCCTAGTTGAAAAAAGATTTCCTATGGGGTTTAAAATATAAGTTGATGTATATTTAATTTCTTATACTTAAGATATATTTTAATATATGCGATGAGTCTTTTGAGATAGGTTCTAGACCTCTACGAGCTTAGATAAAGATTCTAGGAAGTTTCAAGGCTTCAAGAATTTAGACTTAGCCAAATTTTAGGAGTTAGCTTTTGTCTTTCAGCTTGGGTGATCTCTTTTGTTTTCATGTTGTTTTGTGGTTAGTAGTGGCATTTGGAGATTCATTGATGTTTGAATGATTATCAATCTTCTGTTGTGATCTTTGTGATTTGTGTATGTTGTTGCCATGTGCACTTACACTTGTAATTTTTTTAAATCTTGCTTGTATTTCATCCTTGTTTCGAAGGATCTCCGGGCAGGGCATTACAATAGTGATAGCATTGGCTTAATTTGTTGGTACTTGGTGACTAGGTGCTTGGTTGGTGTGTTGATATTGTTGTGGTGGAGGTTGTTGGTAGCTTTGTTGATAGATTTTGTTCTGCAGGTATGATGACTATTGTTGTTGTGGCATTGGTTGGTAAGGAGTGTTTGATGTGCTAGGTGTTGTATCAACCACTTAGACATGTTGGGTGTTAGTGGCACCATCTATGATGATATTCTTGTTTTTGTTTTAGGATCATGGTTTGTCATTATATTTCCCTTGTTATTGGCTATTTTCCTTATAGATTTTGATGACTCCACCTTTAATGAGTCCTTACTTGAGGATCATTCCCTTTTCCTTAATGTATTTGTATGTTTGTAAGCAATTCATATCCATGTGGTGTGCGAGGCTGGGGTGTGTATTGTTAATGAACATTTTGACAAGGTGGTACTCGGGTATGGTGCAAAAGATCTAGGTTGTTAGAGTTTGCCATCATTGTAAGTAGTCAATGAGGCTTTCACCTCCTTTTTGTTTGGCGTGGACTAAACCTACTATAGATAACTCAGTCTCAACTAGGTGCGCATATTGGGCCACAAAAGCTTTTGAAAGGTTAGCAAAGATGTTAACTATGCCTTGGGGTATTTGATATAACAGTTCAAGATTGGGGCCTCCTAGACTTTTAGGAAAGAGACACATGAGGAATATGTCATTTTAGGCCACTTCTTGACAATGCATATAAAATTCCTTGAAAAGTGTGATTGGATCTCCTTTCCCCCTAAATTTAACAAATTTGGGGATTTCAAAGTGTTTAGGAAAGGTATCATTGTTATAGTTCTATCAAATGGATATAGACAAACATTTTTGAACTTGAAGGTTTTGGATTTAGTTCCATCTTTGAGTGCTAATAGGGAACTTTTAATTTCTTCCCATTTGGGGTTAACAGGTGTTATTGTTGGTGCCCCCAATCCTGGTGCCCCTAGTGTAGGGTATCTATTAGATGGAGTGGGTGTGTATGGATAAATTTGGTGTGTACATTGTGATGGGGGGAATGTGGATTGTATTACTACTAGGATGAGCTTTATTGGTTATTAGAGTGGTGGTTGGATATATTGTTGTGCTTGTTGGATGTGGTTTTGGTAGTTTTGTTGTTGTGGTAAAGGGTAGATGTGGGACTATTGTCAGGCTAGATGATTTTGTATGAAGTTTGAATATGTAGTTGCTATATTGATTATTATTAGAAGGGTGGTGGTTGTGGATATACAATGACTATGTGTTGGGATTGTGCACTTGGTCAAAGTGGCAACTGGGAGTTGTAGGGAGCTAAATAGAGGGTGTTATGGATATGATCCTATTGCTGATAGTGATGGCTGTGGTATTGTTTGCTTACTTCCAAAGGGTGACATGGAAAAATAGTTTGTGATAATAGGTGTGGGATTGACTGAGGATGGTGGCGGTGGTTGAAAATTGGTCATGAATGGATTGTTGGTTAAGAGACTTGTAGTTGGTCCTTGTAACTACAGAACAAGTGGAAATGTGGTGGTAGTGTTTTGAGTGGGAACAAATAGATTGATACTAACATTAGGTATGCCAAAAGGTGGATTGCAAGACCCTGATGGGGGCATCCATGTGGTGTACTGAGGTGCTGATTGGATGTTTTGATAGAAGGGATTAGCTATAGCATTAGTAGTCATATATGATATGGAAGCAACAACTTAGGGAAGGCAAGGTACAATACTGCTAAGTGGGAGGGAGGTGGACTACAAAATTAGAGTAGTGATGGTGGAGGTGTTTGTAGATGTGAGTGGTGTAGTAATGGTATGTCGGGATGTTGTGTGGACCAATGATTGTGCCATGGTGGGTTGGTTACTTTATGGGATGGGAGCACTAAGTTGGGTGGATGGTATATTTGGATCCATGAGTTCTAGTTATAGTATTTGATGTTCTCTTTCTAGTATGAAAAAGGGGTTGTTAGGATCAAATGGACGAATAGGTGGTGGTAGTCTACCAAATAAGGGATGGATGTAATTTGATATGTCCAAAGGTGGTGGTTTCCCAAAGCCAAAGGCACCAATATTATCTCTCAAGAAGTGGTTTCTGTATTTCTATCTATGATAGTATTGACAAGGGTTGTGTGCTCTAGATAATTCATAAAGGCATCTATGTCTAGTGAGGAACCCAAATATTCTATATTTTATCATGGTGGGTCATATGTGATCATGGATATCATTGAGTCTAGCTATAGGCTAGCTAAGACACTACTGAGACTAGGGTCCATGTCTTTCTTCTTACTTTTTTTTCTTGCTGAAACATGTGGTAGGTGGCATGGAATGATAACAATCCTAAGGATGATATGCAAGATAGTATGAAAATGGGTGAAAATACATGGAAGGGGGCGCTTTGCTAAGTCTCCTAAGGATGTGACAACTATTATGCAAGGATTTTATAGGATGCAAAGATGTATGATAGATGCAAAGGAAGATGATGGAGGATCTTATTTCTAATGATATGATATCTAGAGGACCTAAAGAATTAGTGATGTGATGTAAAAGTAAAAGAGATGTTGATTTATGTGTAAGCTCAAGATATGATGATAATGTCAATTGGAGGATGAACTTATGACCCTTCAGATGAAAAGTGATGATCAAATGTGGAGCCCAAACTTTAGCTCAAGGTGATGAGGGACACAAATGACAAAGATAGACTACTCTAGACAATGATTAGTCAACAAAGTAATTGTGATAGTACAATGGATGTAGGATGTAGGATAGACAACTCTAAAAAAGTGACACCAAATGTTTAAGGATAATGAGGATAATGGAGGATATTGGCCTATGATAGAATTTGGATGGGGATGGTTTTTGAAAGCATGACTGAAGAATGATGGATCTAAAAATTCCAATGGGGGATAATAACATATATGAAAACTTTGAGGGACAAATATATGATGTGATAAGTGCAAAGTGTGTCTGAAAAAAATGGGACCTAATCAAATTGGGTGTAGCTAGTGTAGTTGATGAGGCTTTGATTGACTTCACATCTTAAGGTTATGTTTTGAATCTTTTGGCCCCACTCAGTTTGTTAGGAAACTTTAGTACCTTCTTTCTCAATTCTATCTAGTTTAGCAAGTCTTGGATCTCTACTTCTATCTTGCTATATACTACTAGTTGCTTAAGTTTGACCTTTCAAACTTGGGTTTTGATTGGTTTGACATGAGGTTTCCACTAGGTGTATCTCAAATTTGGTTTAATGTGGTGACTATACTAAGTATACCTTTTTACTTTAGGTTGGAAAACATGAATTTTTGATAGCAAATGGGTCTAAGTGGGGAAGAAATGATTTTATCAAAGGATGATATAATAGTTTTAGATAGGAAGTAAGAGGTAAAATAAAAGAAATTGAACTTGATAAACTTGATAACAACCTTCTAAAAAATGATGGTGAGACTCTCTGATAATATTTAAGATAAGTGAGAAACTAATCTTTTGATGGACAAACCAACTTCAAAAGAGATAAGAAAATTATCTCTTTTAGCAAAAGATTTTGATAGAACCAAATGTATATATTTTGACAAATGATTTTTACGAGATCATTTCATAATGCAAACAAGTCAAGCATGCTTTATCCCTATGGTCAATTTGGTTTAAATGTGTCACTCATTAGGCCTACCGAGAGGAGCCCATCTTGATGTTTTCTAGATCTAGTGTGATATTTCCCTCTAATTGAAGAGGTAAGTCAATTTAAGAGTTTATCAACAAATTTACATGTCAATGATCTTCCAAGGTATGATAAAGTCCCCCTTCTGTGGGGACAATGACTCTTGTGGATAAAATCCAAGTTGCCTTATGCCCCTACCAGGGAAAACACATATATTAGGTAACTTTAGAGAAGCCTTATATTATCTTACACCATGAGTAACACACCATGGATAAAAGGGTAGCTACTAATTGGTTTGTAAAAATATTTGTGGAGTCAGGTCAAACAATTTTTATGCGTATGATTCACATAAGAATCTATTTTGACCATGTTGAAATCATGGGAAAGTTTTCCCACCTCAAGCTACCATCAAAAATTTATCACCCAAAGTTGTCTAGATGGAGAAAAAATATTACCTTTCTTCTCATTTATAAATTGGTCGAAGGTGTTTACTAGTTTAAGCTTCTATCCAAGGGGGAGACGCTTCCTAAAGGATGATGAACTTGCTAGAAACACTCCTAGGTTGTTGCAAATGATCTTGCTAACAAATTTTGGTACATGTGTCACATATTTTAAAGGTTCTATTTTCAAAAAAAAAAAAAAAAAAAAAAAACTCAAAGATGTGTTTAAAAAACACATCTTAAGACACACAAGACACTTTTTTCATTCCAACCTTGAAGCCCTTAGATTTTCTATCAATGATTGAAGAAACTTTGTGATTAACATGTATTGTTCCTTCCAACTTGACAATGTATTGTAAACATAATAAATTTTACATATAAATTTTGAAAAGGATGGAATTAGAGAATTTTTCTTTAAAGCATTCAAGACATTTTGATTTCCTTTTAAGCCCAAAATTAGAATGTGTGGATTAGAAGTGTTCTTTGATTTTTAAGCATTGAAGAGTTGATGGGATTAGTTTAAGTTCAAATTGAATTGTGATTTCATAGCATTTCTCTTTTCTTTTTAAGCATTTAAGATTTTGTTTAATTCATATGCATTTATTTCAACAAAAACTTACAAGAAACTGATAGAAAAATAACAACTTCCTAGGCTCCTTCACCTGCAAAAAGTTCCCAAAGTAGATTAACCAAAAGACATCAATCTAGTGGTGGCCAATAGGAAATCTTGTGAAGTAGGAATGCGGTCAAACTAGTAGGAATGTGGTCTAAAAACTAGTAAGTAAAATAATAAAAAAGTGGGTCGTGGAAGAAATACTTACAGAGCATACTTGCCAAGCAACGATCTCACAGATAAGAGGAGTGTTCTTGCCAACTTATCGACTCGTGGGTTTGAAGAAAGAAATAAAGTTACAACTACCTATCTTAAATATTTACACAGAGTGATCCTACTTTCAAGATATACATGCAAACCCATGATACTATACAAGTGTTCCATAGATGTAAACAAAAGGAAGTGTGAAAACACAAGATACAAACAAGGAAAATGGCCACACGTCAGGCACGAAAAATTATGACAGTGATCTTGATTTCACAATTTTGTGTTCCTACAAATAATTTTCATTAAATTATCTATTGTAGGATTGTGATCAAACACAATTTTTTGGGGTTTTTTTCTGTAAAAAAGGATGAGATAGTTGGAAGTGCACTATCTAGATTGGTACTTGTTGTATGACTATTTAACTAGTGTGCTAAGAACATTAAGAACTAATCTAACATTCACACATCTAAAAGAAATAATAGTACTTATGATGAGACAAAGGAAACACTGTCAAGGAAGACAAACTAAGAATGAAGAGCTCCTTGTTGTAAAAAAAGCTTGAACCTTTGCCTAAATTTTTGACATAAAGGCAACCTTGTGAAACATGGAAAAAATCTCCAAGCTGTGGGACTTGAACTATGAGATTGAGTCTCTAGAGAAGGCCAATTTCCTTACTATCATAATGCACCTAACTAGTTCTTGAGAGGAAAAGAGAGGAGTTCATGAAAGCAAACTAGACCTATCTTAATCTAAGAGGAGGTGATACACCAAATAATATGTTCAATCTTATTTCTGCCCTAAAAATGCATAGTTTACTAATATAATTTCAAAGTATAGAGGTTCAATCCTTACCTAACCTAACAATTACATGTAGATCAAAAACCAAAAGAATGCTATAAGGAAGAGGCTTCACTCTATATCATTCAAAGGCCAAATAGATACAATCATATAGTTGAAGAGTAAGATAATACATTAGCAAGAGGAAATAAAAGTATTGCATAGTATATCAAAGGAAGAAAGAGATACAAAAAAGAATTATATTAACTCAGAGGCAAAGGGAATTACAACAACATAGTATAGAAATACAAAGCTAGTGAATCAGAGAAAAGATCAACCCTAGGAAGGGTTACAAAAATTGCTTTTATAGTTTAAACATAATTGAGAAACTTCTACCAGAAGCCAATTTCAACCACTACCACCAAGTTGTAGAAGACAAATATCAATGCAGATACACAACCATTTGATTAGTGCATGCCCATATGTAGAAATCTAATCTCTATATGCATATTCAACTCTAGAAGGGATAGAAACGATGGCCATAACTGAAAGATTGGGCAGATGGATAACCAGAGCAACAAGAAGGTAGAAAATTCATTCTCTAAGCATGGGGAACACAAAATAATAGTTTTAGGCAATCAAAAGATTGATATGGTCATTAAAAGAGCTTCCCTTCTTTGTTCTTGATGCACCAAATTTGATATATCAATCGGTCAAACATACTCAATTATTATTCTATACCTTTGCTAAAATTTCATTAGTTAAAGACCTTTATATTTTCTAGCTTGGACAAGAAAAAATACTTTTTACATTACCCTAGGGTCTTACAATCTTACAATTATCAGTGTAGTCAAAACCCTCACACCATTGTTAGCTTGGAGACTAAGCTTTATGATCATACAAATTCTAGTCTATCTCATGGTCGAGGACCCTCTTTGAAATCCTTTTGATCTTATGGTTGCTCCTTTGTCATGGCATTGGGCTTTCCATTCTCCTACTTCATGATCTTATGACACAACTCTCTTTGGAATAGCATTGAAAACACATACTTAGATCCTTATGATCCTTCAATGCTACAATGTTATGACAATACAAATATACAACAACATTCCTGGCATAAGGTCATGGGGCCTTTTGAATTCCTTTATAATGTTATGAGCACAATTATTTGACCTAGCAGTCTATTGTAACATCATCACCTCCAGTTCTTTGCCTATGATCTCCTAACATAGCTTGTCATTATATCAGAAACACTCATTCAAAACCATATGATCCTTTGATTGCCTCCCTATTGTGATATCAAAACCTCAATAGTTTCTCTTTATTGAATGGGCTTTTGATTGAGCCTTTGACCTTTTCATCCAATGGGTGACCACTCTAAAAAATGACCTCCTTACCCCTTTTAACTTGTCATGATCTCATGATCATACGACAACATGAGAACATCCTTTTGCCTATATCATTAGAGGCCAATCCACTTTCTCTTGAGATCTTACAATCCACTACCTTGTTGTAGCATCAAAACCCCTAATTAGTCTTCATACTCCTATGATCCTATGATCACTCAATGTTACAATAATCCAATCCTATGAACAACATCTACCTTGTACAGTTGTGACCCCTTTTCATTTTCCTTGCGATCTCATGATGCATAAAACATCATAACATCAGAGACCCTTTTATGATTTGATGAACAATAAGATATCATAAGATCAAAGCTCCTTTTGATTCATTGATAGAAGACTTGTTGAATTAATAACTTTATACCTTATCCAATGTATTGACCCTTTGAATGATAAAATCTATGATGCTACAACAAATTGGAACTAGAACTCAGGCCCACCTTAGACACATATCAATTTTTCATTATGATGCTATGACTAAAGGTCAACTTCACATATCAATAGTTCTAGTTCCTATTTGTTGTAGAATTCAATTCACCTCAGAATTCATGTTAAGCCATACCATGAATTACAATAAGCCCACAAGGACATGTGTTGCACTCTCATTATCTCACCATGGGTATCCTTTGCGCAACTTTCATTAGCAAAAAAGTGACAACCACTAATCAGGAAGATCTAACAGCTAAGATGAAATGTTAGAATGCTCTTTCCTTTGATTTGTCTGTATGATCATATGATCCTATGAACTTACGATCGCCCATTCCTTGTAGCATCTTAAGCTTGACCATTTATCCTTACAAATTGATGATCATTGACCATTTCACAACATCAACACCTTATCTAGCTTGCTTTTTAATCACTCGACTCTATGATGTTATCACTACATAGTCACACAAAAAACTCCATGTCATAGTATATCAATCTAGGCCCCTTTGTTTCATGATCTTATGACATGAAACACTTCGTAAGATTGTAACCTTTTCTTTTTGGCTGACTATCATTAGATGAATGTATTACACCTTCTTTGATAAATACTCATTCGATATCATGAAAATGGCCTACCTTGTGAATTGGCAACACAATGCTACAAAAAAAGCATGAAACATCGCATCTTCACAACTCAGCCTTGAACTACTCTATCAAATGAAACATTGAATGAACACAACATTAGCTTTATTGATCAATTGCTCATTTGAAACTAACCCTACTATTACCTTTTTACTTCTCAACCCTACTGAATGTGCTGCATTTCAAGACATCACTTCCTTGCTTTCTGTAAAGTTCAATCAATTTCATATTGTGAGGAAGTGACTATTATTAATCATCAAATTATTGATGGTTCAAAAAGATCTTCTTTATTACTACATTTTGGCTTAGGGTTTTGGGCCCACTGTGTCAACTCAACATCCACCTCAACATTACCTAATAGCTTTTGAAATAAATGACCCCGCATAGCCACATGTCAAGATGTTGCTTAACTACTTTCTCTAAAGTTTGAGCATCTCTATAATGCATGAAAGTGACATCCATCAATCTTCAAATGATCGATGGTTCAACAAGATTTTCTTTATTAATTGGTCCAGTCATCAACTATATCCAATGATACTACATCATTGTGCCCCCCATGTTCTAACAACTTCTAGGAATGACCTCAGCAAAACCACATGGCAACTTTGTGCTCTATGTTGTTATGACTAAAACACTTGCAACTTTTTACAATGACAAAGTGACAATCATTGATCAATTTACATCTGATGGTTTGGGAAGTTACATGATCACAATTATTTAAGGAAGGCTACAATGGGAACCACATGGATTGGTGTCACCTTGTTGTTATGTCACCTTAGATATCCTTCATAATACTTTCATTGGCAACAAAGAAATAAACATTGATCAATGAAGGATCTGATGGACCAGAAAAATTGTATCATCTTGGTACCCCCATCAACACCTTTGACTAATCAAGAACCTATCATAGACCAACACATTCTAACATTGAACTACCATGTCAATAAGAAAAAAAACCATATGGAAACCCATTGCATCTTCGGAATATTAACCGAAGTTTATCAATTAACTCATGCGATCATGTACATCAATTGTAGATGCACCTTCATAGCATAAACCAAGGGTTAGAAATAACTCCATGCGAACATGTGAATTGAGATAAAAAATACATTGGTCATGTCATCATGACTTAAAACCTTTAATTCAAAGTAAACCCTATGACTATGTGAACAAGAGCCATCACCTTGTCGTTGACTTAGCCTTGAGTTTAATTTTAAACCTTGTAACCATGTGAACAAGAGATTTTGTTGCCTCACAACTTAAAATGGAATGTTACATAAAGTGTTATGTATGCCAACATGTGGAGAAGATTGGCTTGCACCTTCATGGCTTACTTGATAGTTAAGTGCTAACCACTCACGACCAAGTGATGAAAGGTATTCTCATGGTCGCAACTTAAAGTTTTTATAAGATATAACATGAAAACATGAAAGGAAAACATTAGACTTAAGAAAATAAGGGTTAAAGAATGATGCATTAAAATTATGTGGCAATTTCAAATTTGAATAAGTCGATTGACCATTAGATATGTTTACCATTTTAAAGTTAAAAAATTAAATTTTGATGGGATGGGAAAAAATGGCTAACACTCCTCAAGTGTGGCCTTGATGTTTCAATTTTGTCCGAGTGATGGTGGATATATGCTCAAATGTGCCTCAATCCTTCAAGGAGTAGGAACATTCAAAGGGATAAAATAAGGTATATGGGGTGAGTATGGATTCCTGCATAGTAAAGGTGAGTTTTTGATGATTTGTTCTTCTAAGGAGCATTATGAGTTTGCATGAGAGTTGATATGAAATGTGAAGGGAGAGGGCTTCATTTATAGGCAAAATATGTGAGGATGGAGGGCCAAGATGAAAATATGGAGAAAGGATGAGGGAGGGATAGGATGCAAGGAAAGGGGAGCACATAGATTATGCTTCTTCAAAGTCATAGCCTTGTGATTGTTGGAATTCTTTAGAATAATTCGGGGGGGTGAATTATTTATCCAAGGTACAGATGTACAATTAAAATTTTTCATAGCTTAGTGAACCCATAAATTTTTTTCATCATGCATACATCTATTAGATTATGCAATCAATTAAAGTTGTAGGTTACTGTCAAATCAATTTGCAGAATTATAAACATGAAATATAACAGATTCAATAACACATTTGACACAATGATTTAACATGGAAACCTAATTTAGGAAAAACCACTAGTAACATGCTATTCATTCTCACTCTTCTAAAGTGATGCCCTATGAAAGGCCAACCCTATTAAAGGTTACAATGCACACAATTAAATGTGACTTGGTTAAAGGATTTCAATCACCTTGTTAGGAGTGAGCCTTGTTAGAGGAATTTATATCACACTTGGAATGTCACCCTATTAAAGAATTTACAAATGATTATTAGGTCAACCTTAATCCAAAGGATTTACCCTATACTGATAAAATTATTAGAAAGTAATAGTAAGACTTGATCTGATAACAACTTACAACACACTTGTAAATTACAAATCTCTATTTCAGTCCTCCATTCTACTTGGCCTTTATACACTTTAGCTCTGATAGCTTGTTCACCCTTCAAGCATCCATTCCCTTAAGCCTTCTTGCTTTACTTGCCAATGCAATCTCTTCTCTTAGGTCACTGAATGAAGTAATAGCCTAGACTCCTTGTCGTCCTTAGGTTCTCGCACATGACAACCCTTGCTTCTGACCATATCTATAAATAGAGAAATACGATACTTTTCCAGTCATCTTCCATCATCCATTTTAGGGCTAGGTTAGATTAGGTAGGATTCAATGAATCTACCCCTTATTTCATTTCATTCCCTTCTTGAAACTTCTTCTTTAATCCTCTTTAAATTCACCTCAAAATGGTTTAAGATGAATTCTATGCCACCAACTCATCATTCTATGCCACCAGCTCATCAATCTAATCTTCCACACAGTTCACACAATTCAAGAAATTAGCCTTATCAGCTTTGATTCATTGAATTCTTGATCTTTCTCATAATACTAACACTCAACATTAACTGGCTTTTGATGCTCAACACATACTATGTTGCTTGACATCCACTATCAAATTACTTGGCACAAACTAAAGTTTACTGGTGCTTGACATCAACCAAACTTTACTTTGCTTATACTATTTCACTCGGCTTACACTAACATTGACTTTTCTTAGCTCCAACTAATTTTTTGCTTGACTTGCACTAACCTTGCTTGGCACCTACCATGCAAATTGTCAAGCTTGGTAGACAAAATTTGTTTAACTTGTTCTTTTGAACTTAATCAGTGTAACCAACCTTTGCAACCTTACGTAGATTATCAATGCACTATAATATCATTTTTTTAACTGATTCTTGTACTCCTTTTCCATATCATAACTCAACTTTTCCTCTAGGTGCTATTTTTACCTCATTTGATCAAATTCTCTTCATCAAACAAACAAATGATAGTACTTAAATCATATAAGAAATTGTCTTACCAGCAAGTAGCAAGTTTGATATCAGTGACAAAATAATGATTAAAATACATATTCATACTTATGTCAATCTATTTTCAACAATGATAATTTTCACAAGAGGACTGGATAGTGGAAGAGTGTCAAGATGGGTGGTCAAAGGGAGTTATGGGGGAGGAGTGTGGAAAATGGATGAAGAGGCATTTAAGGGCCATTAATGCATGTAAGAGCCACTAATGCTTTTGCATAGGAATGTAAGAGGATGGGGGAAGACTTTTGACTTTGGTTTGGGTTAGAAACTCTTGAACCATGCTTAAAGTTGTGCACATGTTTAGGAGGGGGATTAGGCTTAGCTTAGGAGGGGTTAAGAGGTAAGTGGCTTAGCATTAATGGGATGGGTTAGTTAGTTGGCTAAGAAGGGTTAATATGAGTGAATGAGTTATTTTTAGGTAATGATAGAGTTTTAGGAATGGTTATGGGTTTGGGATTGTTTTATTAAATGATTTATTGAATAAATGGGGGTGTGGGATTTAATTAAATAGATTTATGCAATTATTTAATCTAATAGAGGAATAAAGATTTAATTGATAATTTGGCTATAGGTTGTCATTTGATTTTATCAATTAGACTATAGTTAATTAAATGAATTAATTGACTAGGGGATGAAGATAATTTAATTAAATATAAAATATTCAATCAATAATTTTCTAAAAGATGACTAAATAAGATTATTTAGCAATATAATAAGATTTAGGTGTCTACATTTTTCCCCTATTTGACATAGTGTTAGGACAATACTATTTCAAAGAAGTTCAAACATAAATGACGTGAAGAAGATTTGTTTAAAGCAATAGAGTTGGTCCAGTCTTGAGTAGAAGAGGAGAGAATGGACTATGTAATTCTTCCTCAAGAAGGAAACAAGGAGAGTAAATGAGGCTTGGCAACTTCTTAAAAGGGACAATTAGCTGGGGTAAGCAGGAAGATGTAGAGGGACTAAAGGAGTGTTAAAATGAAAATAAAATTGTCAAAATAACATGGCTAGAGGAAAAAGGGTTCCTAGAGGGGTGAAAGAGGGAAATAGGGCACCACAGGGGCCTATAAGAGGGTTTGGGAGGGCTAGAAAGGAGTAATTGCTCTCATATTTACATCAAGATATTGATAGTTTGGAGCTTTGAGTTGGAAGACATGATGGTTGCACAAGGGAGACTAGAGCATCAGGTAGACATGGTATGATAATTAAGGCATGATGAACAACAAACTAATAGATAGGCACTAAAATTTTCTTTGTGATTTTTTGGTTTAATGTTATAGCATTCCCAAATTTGTAAAAGAGTGTTCCTACAGGCATGGGTCCAGTGAGATCATGCTAGGGTTTAGTAGGATTGTGATCCCACAAAAGGGCCAAGGGTAAAGGGTCAAAATAAGGATTAGGAAGCCATTTTGACAACAAAGAAAAGTTGGCTTAAAGTTCTTGTAGGAAGGCAAATTGTGTTGGCAGTTTGCACGAGAAAGTGAGTTGCATCATGGGAAAGCATTCCTATTAGTGAGAAAATAGACCCACAGATAAGGGTGGGTTAGAAAGGTTCAATGTGGGAATGAGGATTAGGGTTGAAAAGGTGAAAAAAGATGAGATGCATTCCCACTAAAATAGTCAACTACAAGAATGTTGGGACAAAGACGAGTTACAAGAATGCAAACCTGCTTAGGGGAATGCAAGAAAAAGTTTTCCTTTTTAGTTTTTGGGGTTTAAGGGAGGGTGATGAAATATAGGCAAAGAGGTTTAAAGGAAAGGAGAACTAAGATGAGTGTTGGGTGCTAGATGTAGTGGTCACTAGATGCATTAATGTTGCAAGAGTGATGTGCTACAATTCTTCACACTAGGGAGCACTTCACACTAGTGGATTAGGTGAGGATTGATGCTATTGGACTAGGATAGCTGGCTAGACTACTACATACTCTCACCTATATGGTGATGGTCAAAAAATTGTGCAAGCACTAGCATAGTGAGATAGGGACATTTCATCTATCAACAAGCAAGATGACCATCACCTTAGAGGACATATACATGATCTTCTAACTACCAGTGTAGGGAAAACCAGTGATGGCTACTAGGGAGGTCATAGGAGAGAGGTTTGTGCAATGAATCGAGGGGCCTAAAGTTAAGTTCTAGATCCAGAGGGGCAAATTTTCTTTGGATGAGCACTTAGACCAGGTGACAGTTGAGTGATGGAAATATTTTAATGTGTGTGGGCTAGTGTTAGGGTATATTGCCCTAGACATAGGTGGTATAGGTGTGACATTGGCACTAATACCAAAAATAATTTAGATCATGGATGAGGTAGTCCCAATGGCATGGGGCTTATTGATATTGGTAGAGCTATATAGGGATTTTAATCATTCAATAAATTTGATCAATGAGAATTATAGAAGAAATAGCAATAGATATTTCAAACGATAAATCAAACCTTCGCAAAGTAAAAATGATTTAAGCACTTTAAATGAAAAGTTTTAAAGTGGGATCAAAGATGATATATATATATATTATTTCCTATACATAGTCATTCAAAAAGAAAAAAAAACAAAAAAAAAAAAATAAAAAAAAAATATATATATATATATATATATATATATATGCTATTTGTCTATTGCTATGCAAAAAGAACCTATTTTATCAGAGTTTTTTCTAGCTTTCTATTCTAACCCCTAATTAGTTCAATGCCCCAACATTTATAGTTCTATCACATATCCAAAAGGCCTCCATTAAAGCCCAACCATTTAATTTTAAACATTTATAATAAGAATAAAAATAGTTTTAAAAATAGTTGCCCAAAACATGACCAAAAGTAACTATCTTGATCAGACTTCATCGCCAGCCTTTTCCCCCCTACCCACAGTTTGTCTTACTAGTTTCCAACTTTTGAAGGTGTTCATAAATTCTTGCATCACATGAGAATGGGGGTTCTTAAAAATCAATAGCTTAGTCCTACAAGCATCCTTTTTCCATTTGAATTCTTTGATCTTCAGGCTCTGTTGTGGCATGAGGTTCCTATTTAGACATAGCATGGATTCAATATTTGCTAGTGTGGTGAAATTAGTAGTGGTAGGTGATTCATTGTCCTTAATATTTGCAATAGCATCATTGAAGCTTTTTGTTTAATGCTTTAGAATCCATGTTTCCATCATCAAACTATAGAATTCCTAAAGGATTCACTATATTCATATCTCTAAGAAGCTCTTCATGCATCCCAACAATCTTGTTTTCAATGGATTGCATTTCTTTAATAACTTCCTTGTTGATCAATTCTTTCTAGCCCATATTATTTTTCATAATGAACATCATACAAGAATCTACAATTTTCATAGGGTTCTCACTTAGGAATTTAAGCACTCCATATTTTTCAACTTCAGTCACCTGGAACACAATAGCCTAACATCGACTCCTTTCGATTTCCCACCCTAGAATAAGGGTTTGAATTTCTCCCAAGAGAATTTCCCCTTTAGCATACACAGTGGTAAAATCTAGGATAACTTATTACCTTCTTTGATGATAGAATTCACCCAATCCTACATTGCATTCGAAAGAAGCTTCCCCTTTTGCATTTGTTTAACTAGTTGTTGGCTATCTGAAAAATTAGGATTGAAAGATTGAGGGGTTTGAACAACTAGTAGGGCCCTGAGATTCATTAGTGAATCCATATAAGTGGCCATGGTCACCACTAAGGCTTTGAGTTCCTTCTTCTCCCTATTATCTTTTTTTGACTGGTTAACATATAATTAGAAGAAAACTTGAAGAAGTTATTAACTGTATTTCTGTTGATGGTCCCAAGTTCAATTGAAGCAACTTTGAAGTGTTCACTATCAATTTCTTTAGATTTAGTTTTCTATTTATACATGGCCAATTCTACTGTGATTTTTCTAGCTACTGGATCTTTAACTAGATGAGCATCCATTTCTAGCTTTTTAACCTTGGAACCATGTGCTACATACATCGTTACAATATCTTTCACAAGTGTACATACTGATTACAAATTTATTTTCTTATTGATTGAGTTAGATAACTAGGATGGGATAATGGGATTAGCAGAGATTGCTTGAGTATCTTGGGTAGGGGTCATGAATTTAGGTTGGTTTTCCCTAGGAGCTTCAATAAACTACACATCACCATCAAGATTTTTTGAGAAACCAAGACCATTGCCTAAATTCTATCGTTGGGTCAGCATCTTTTCCTTCTGAACTTCTTGCTGCATGAGAGCTTTAGACTTGGTTTTAGGTTTGGTTCAAGGAGTCATGTTCTGTGTATGAGTTGGTTTCCTTTTCTACTTACTAGGAGTTGACACACCACCTACAGTAGGAGATAAAACTTGGATGTCAAATGTCAGTGGTTCGAAAAAAGAAACCATCATTGGAGACAATTCATTGACTAATTTCATGCTCTACCTCCTTAGCCAATTATCTATATGGGTGAGAATGGATCTAGTTCTTAGATTTATGTCATCTTCTTCTTCCTAATTTTAATCCACTTCCAATTGTCTTGACTCACTAGCCTCCTTCCACCCTATTTCAACAACGTCTAAACCATCTTCAACTACTCCTTCTAGTTGAAATCTCAATTTGAGGGAATTGATTTGTTGAAGCTTTAATCTTGAGTGGTCTCTTTTTAACACTTCTTCTTAATCTTTACAATCCTACCATAAATCTTCCAAGTGTGGAATTGTGGACAACTATCCCTTCAGACCAAGAACTTAAGCCATAGATCCTTTAATATTAAAATCCCTTCTTCCTTGGTAAGACCCAAAACCAAAACCAAAACCAAGAAAATTACTTCCTATGACTAAGGTGTTGATCATGCTGCTACAAGTCAAAGGACCAAGTTTGATAGGAGATACTAATTCCCAATTCTCTTGAGGTAGATTATCTTTAAAGATAGAGAATAATTGCCTACAAACTTTAGCTAAAATAAAACAATCAAGTGCTTAACATGATAACCTCATTGGCTCATCCTTGAATCCACCTACTCTCAAATAGGTGAACTTAGGGAACTATATGTAATAGCTTCCATAGTTTTGAATCAGTTTCTGGGCTTCTGAGGACAATCTAGGCATGGGCACCTTTTTCAGAGATAAATGCACACTTTCTACCAATACATCATGTACTTTTCTAATTTTCTCTAATGCTTTATCTCTTTGAAGTAGGGGATAATATTGATAGACTGTTATTTCCTCACTCCAAATTTCATGAGGTAGGGAAGTAAGATTACTAACATAAGAAATGCAATATGTGAGATAAGAGGCCATATAGAAAATTTCCTTGGATTTCTTAGCATGTTTAAGTTATTTTCTTAATGAGCTAGCAATTATTTGAGCCCAATCCATCCATTTGTCCCCCTTTAAAATGATTTCTACATAATGAAACATCCATTCTTAAAAAAGGAGGACATCAGTTGAACCCTTAACTGGGTGTAACAACACTACAAGATCATGAATATGGGGTTTTAGATGATCTTTTGTGACTATCTTAGGTAGCCTTGAACCTTTGCCATAGTTAGTTGCTATCCACGTCCTAGCTAGGATGTTATGGTATTCTCTTGGGGTTTTTTGGAGAAAATCCCTAACCTAGTTCTGATACACCCAAAACTGGAACTAAGGTGAATCTGAGACTAGCTAAGGCAATGAAGAGAACCCCTCAGCAAGAAAATCTAGAGCCACAAGAAGAACATGAGGATTTAGCATTGCCTCCTCAAGATAATCAACCAGAGGTGTCTTCTATTCTAATTGAGGATACTCGAGAAGTCAACATTGGTTCTTTAGAGATCCCTAGACTTGTTCACATTGCTGCATCCCTATCACAAGACCAAGCTGACCTCCTCTTTGAGGTCTTAAGAGAGAACATTGGCCGATTTGCATGGTCATACCAGGACATGCCAGGACTTGATCCAAATCTTGTAGTTCATCATCTTGCAGTTGATCCAAAGATCAAGCCCGTCAGACAAAAGCTTAGAAAAATGCACCCCAAGGTGGCATTATTGGTCAAAGTTGAATTAGAAAGAATGTTAGCTGCTAAGGTTATCCGACCTATCGACTACTTAGAGTGGATCTCCAACATGGTCCCTGTCACTAAACCTTCTGGTGACATCAGAATCTGCACTGATTTTAGAGATCTTAACAAAGCTTGTACAAAAGATGATTTTCCCTTGCCCAACATAGATATGATTGTAGATCTTACAGCTGGACATAAAATTTTGTCCCTCATGGATGGATTTTCTGGGTATAATCAAATCAAAATTGCAGAAGAGGATTAGCATAAGATAGCATTCACTACCCCTTGGGGAACCTTTTGCTACAACATGATGCCTTTTGGCCTAAAGAATGCTGGGGCTACCTATCAAAGAGCTATGATAGCCATTTTTCATGATCTCATCCATAGCTTTTTGGAGGATTATGTGGATGATATCTTGGTCAAGTCTCATACCTTCATGGATCATCTTGCTGACCTGGAGAAAGTCTTTGATAGGTTAGCCAAATATCATCTCATGCTGAATCCCAAGAAATGTGTCTTTGGGGTCACATCTGGCAAGCTTCTAGGCTTCATAGTTTCTAAACGAGGTATAGAGATCGACCCCAAGAAGGTCAAGGCTATCTTAGACATGCCTCCTCCCCAGACACTGCGACAGCTTCGCTCTCTTCAAGGAAAGCTCCAATCTATTCAGCGCTTCATCTCCTAGCTTGCAGATAAGTGTACACCATTTTCACATTTACTGAAGAAGGATGAGAACTTCAAGTGGGATCCTTTATGTTAGCGCAGCTTCGACCATCTCAAATAGTATCTCATCAATCCCCCTATCTTGGTCCACCAGTTCCTGGTCGTCCCCTGATTTTGTACATATCAGCAACACCTACTACTCTAGGGGCACTTCTAGCACAACTTGATGACTGCAACAAAGAAAGAGCCATCTACTACATCAGTAGAACCCTAGTTGGTTATGAACTCAATTACACTCCTATGGAAAAAGCTTGTTTGGCAGTTGTTTTCTCAACTCAAAAGCTTCGCCATTACATGCTAAGTCATACCATCCAACTAGTCTCCAAGATTGACCCTCTCAAGTATATGCTCTCTAGAATAGCACTTACAGGCCGTTTGGCCAAATGGGTTATGCTCCTTAGTGAATTTGACATCCAGTATGTGGATAGAAAGGCAATCAAAGGGCAAGCTATAGCAGGTCACCTAGTTGATGCACCTCTAATAGATGCTTATCCATTGATCACAGAATTTCCAGATGAGCATATCTGTCTAATTGAAGAACAACCCCCATGGAAACTTTATTTTGATGGCTCATACACATCTCATGGATCAGGGGTAGGAATATTGTTGGTCACACCTCAAGGAGATTACATTCCAAAAGCCTTCAAGCTACAATTCCCTAGCACCAACAATATAGCTGAATATGAGGCCCTCATAACAGGATTAAAGATAGCTGCAGAATGGAACATTTTTGAGCTACAAATCTTTGGCGATTCTCAGCTCATCATCAAGCAAGCCCTAAATGAATATCAAACCAAAGATGAAAAGCTATTACCCTACAAAGAGCTAGTTGATCAGCTAACCCAACATTTTACAAAGCTTCAGTTTACACAAGTGCCTCGAATATAGAACAAAGTAGCAGATGCTATGGCTACTATAGGCTCGCTCTTGGAAATTCCCCAAGCAGCTACATAGTATGAGTTTTTAGTGGAGCAGCTCCTCACACCCGCCTATGCGAATGAGGATTCAAACCGTGTTTGTATCTTGGTTGCTCCCCAATCCCCTTGGTACCATGAGATTCACGCTTACCTTAACGATGGTATCATATCCCCTCACCTCACACGTACCCAACGCCAGAACCTCATTCAAAAATCATCCTGTTATGTTATCATAGCCAATACCCTATATCGTCGGGGTTATCACAATACTCTCTCTCGATGTTTAGACCAAAATGAGGCCGCGATGGTGTTAAAGGAAGTACACTCTGGACTTTGCGGTGCCCACACGAGTGGTATTGTCCTAGCGTGACAAATCCTTAGATCTGGCTACTATTGGCCTACCATTGAAGAAGACTCCTATGAATTTGTTAGAAAGTGTCTCCCATGTTAGCAGCATGCAAATCTTGTGCATGCTCCAGCACAGGATCTACAGCATATTGCACCACCTTGGCCTTTCGCTTGTTGGGGCCTTGATCTAGTTGGAACTATCACACCCCTCTCCTGTGATGGACATAAATGGATAATAACAGCTATAGACTATTTCACTAAATGGGTGGAAGCAGTCCCCCTAGTCTCAGCTACAGGAGTTCAGGTCTCCAAGTTCATCTTGTACCACATTGTTTGCCACTTCGGCATCCCATCCACCATCTTCATCGACCACGGAGGTAACTTTGAAAATCTCAACATGGAAGAATTATGCACTTCCCTCTGCATCCATCACCACTTTTCTAGCCCATATTTCCCACAAGGTAATAGCCAGGCAGAGGCAACTAACAAAACCCTCCTCAAAATTCTAAAGAAAGTTGTCAATGATTCCGGCCGTGATTGGCACCTACAAATAAATCTAGCCCTATGGGCCTATCGAACTTCCTTCCGTACATCCACAGGCACAACTCCATACTCCCTAGTCTATGGTGCCGAAGCGGTACTACCTATAGAGGTTGAACTTCCCTCCTTGCGCATATCTTTGCAAGGGCAAATATCAGATGAAGAATATAGAGTAGCTCGACTCACCCAGCTAGATCTTTTAGACAAAAAGCAACAACAAGCCTATGATCATCTCGCAGTCTATCAAACTTGTCTCAAAAGGAATTTCAACAAGAAGGTGCTTCCACGACACTTTCAACCAGGTGACATGGTCCTCAAAGAAAACATGAAAGTCCAAGTAGATCGAGAAAAGAAAGGCAAGTTTGAACCTACATGGCTTGGTCCTTATGTTGTCACTGCTTCCTTTGGCTCTGGAGCTGATCAGCTATCTACACCAGAAGGAGAACTCTTGAATGATCCTACTAACATCATTCATCTCAAGAAGTTATATGCTTGAAGATCCTTGGTATACCCAGCTTTTGAAAAATACAAAAGAAAAAAATAGTAAAGAGAAACAAGCGTCCAATGGTGAAAACTTGGCAATTCAAGCACCTTAGATAGGTACCTTGGTGAAAACCTGGTAATTTAGGTGCCTTGTGTACTAAAGACTAATCCATTATCTATCACTATGCTATCCCTCATCCATTCACCCACCATCCCATAAGACACACTTGCTTGTTCCCTTGGTGTTCCAACCAAATATCCAAAATCTGATGAAGCTTGTAAATACCTCCTGTACAGCTTGTAAATCTTGTACCAAAGCTTGTATTATACCTTGTAAATCTTGTACCATACCTTGTCTATCTGAATCTTGTCCAAGGTTTGTACCATATTCCATCCTATAAATAATCTTGTATCCTAGCTTGTATACTATCACGTGTACACACAAAACCCTATTTTCACTTAATCTTTTTGCAAACCATCTACCTATCCACCTATCACCTATTATAGACATCCCATCCTTCACAAACATTTCCATCTCACAAAAACCAAAACATGAAAAAACTTGTACATTTGTAACATATCTTGGTCCATCAGCTTGTACATCCTCTTTAGCTTAGTACCATTGTATCTATCCCGCGTTTGTGTCAGCTTGTCCTTGGTCAACATCTTGCACACATCGCACTTTTTGGTTAGATATTCCAATGCATCCTTTAACTAGATTTCCTGTTACCAAAGTGTTATCTTTCTTAGTTCAGCTTGCCAGACACATCACTCATCCAAATCCACCAGCTTCGGTGCTCTCCGATAGGTCCTTGCAGGATATAGCTTTCCTCATGTCTAATATTGGTCCGTTAGTACCTTGTCCTACCCACCTCGTTGGCAAACAGTTCTCTTTTGGATTTTTGCTTTCTTTTGATTAGGGATATTCCCTTTTGGGTCTTGAAATATCTTTTCCAAGCAATCTCCTTGTTCCCTCCTCAAGGTTGCCACGATCTTCCATATCATGGTATGCTGCGAATGGGGAAATTAGAGCGTAAGGTCTTGATCAGGTCTTTTTCTTGTTTTCTTTTTCTTCTTGTGGGTTACCTAGTGTCGTTTCCACGCTGCTTCCTCTGGGATTCATGTGTGATATTGGGGCAATCCTTGTGTGTTTTTTTTTTGAGTCAGTTCGTCAGTCCTTTGGACGGTTGGTAAAAAGGCCTTGATGTTCTTGGTAACCCTGGCAATTAACCAACAGTCCTATAGAAAATCTAGTGCTCAACTACATGGTGGTACTTCTCTTTGAAGTATCCCCCCGCTCAAAAAGCTTCAATGGATTCCCTTCATCTCCATTATCCCCCATCCATATCCTACATCAGTCACTCCTACCCCAGCTTCTGCATCAGTATCTCTTTGAATCACTCCTCACGCTTAGCTTTAGGGATCCACAATCCTAGTCTTAGGGATCCACCAATCAAATCAATCCACCAAGCCTCATCTTTCGAGATTCACAATCCTAGTCCTAGGGATCTCTGAAACCCATCTTCCACCAATCTGACTCTTTATAATCCTGTTGCATCAGCTTTATCATCCTATCATCCATCTCCCTATCCTAGATTCTTTTTTATAGCACTTCGCTCCTTCATCCTCTGCAATCCCTAAGGTCTTAAGCTTGCTTCCTCTTGTGCATCTGATTCTCCTTTATCATTCTCCCATAGTGAGAGTTTGAGCTAATTCAGCCCCTTCTCTTTGCCAATCTGAGTCTCCTTGCTCATCTTGAATTCTTGTACTTTTCAAGAAGCCATTGAGCCTCGCTTTCTCTCCTCACTACCTTCTTGAGGGGGCATCTCACAATCCATTCTCTCCTCTTTTGCTCTAGCCTTGGGCGTCTTATTTTCTTATCTTTGATGCCATGCCACTTGCGGCATCACATCAAAGAGGGGCAAAATGTAGACACCTAAAAATCTTTAGAAAATAAAGTATTTTTATTTTCTGAAAAAGTCCTGATGACATCATCATTAATTAATTAATTAATTAATTAATTAATTTTTATGCCATTAAATCCATTTATCTTAATTAAAAATATTTAATTAAGGAATCCCTCCCAAAAATGTTTAAATCTTATTTAAACATTATTTCCTTATTTATTAATTATTTAATTAATAAATTGACCAAAAATCCTAAAATAAATAAAAAATTTATTTTTTGCCCAAAACTTGGCCAATTTCCTTATGACCAATAACCTCTTCCAAAATCTTCTAATCCTTCTTTAATTTCGATTAAAGGCTAATCTCATCATTTCCTACCCCTAACCCCAACTCAAAATATTTAATTAAAATTAAATATTAATCCTCATGTTTATTAAAAAAGTTTTAATAAATATCTCCTCAACCCAAACCCTTGAAATAAATAAAAATTTATTTATTTCTTAAAAATCTAATTTATCCTCATCCTAAGAAGTTCTAGACTCTTCTAGAAAGTCTTCATCCTCATCCTAGGAAATTCTAGACTATTCTAGAAAGTCTTTATCCTCATCCAAAGTCTAGACTCTTCTAGAAGATGTCTTTAAACCTAATCCTAATCCCCTCCTAACCATGTCACATTCCCTAAACATGGGTTAAGACTTACTAACCCAAGCCAAAGTTAACAAATATCTCCTCCTTCACCCACCCTCATTAAATGCCATCGACTTGCCTATCCCTAAGCTAATCCTAAACCATCCTAATCCATCCTCTAATCATTTGCACAATCCTAAACAAGCTTAAAACCTTCCTAATCAAGTCCAAGTCGAAATTTCTCTCATCACCCTCAAAATATCTCAACCATAAAACTTTATGAAGTCCATTAGGTCATAAATGACTCTTACAAGCCCTTTTATTGCTCTTACAAGTCATTATGAGGGTCTTTATGAAGATTTTATCCCTTGAGCCTCCTTTGTTGACTCATCCTTCCCCTTTCCTCCATCCTCTCACCATGTGACATGTGTCACTCCTTGATTGGCTATAAGGAAGCACAATCCATGTGCTCTCTTCTCATGCAATCTGAGCCTCCATGAGCTTTTTCCCATCCTTGCATCTTAGCCCTCAATCCCTCAAGCCTCTTGCCTATAAATTGGATCCTTCCCCTTTGCAAAATAGCAAAATCCATGAAGTAAAGTTATAATGCTATTTTGAGAGCCAAATCCATACTAAAACCATCTATCCACACCAAAAATCCACAATCATCCATTGAAGCCTTTGGAAGCATATTGAGCATACATCCTATCCATTTAGATAAAGCTACTCAACAAGAGAGCTTCTTATTGAGTGAGTCCATTAATGGCTCATATTCTCAATTGAGAGCTCATCTTAGTCTATCTTGAAGTTTATGAATTTTGTTTAGTTTGTAGAAGCTTTATTTAAATTTGGTTTCTATTAGCATACTAACATTGCTCATATACATTTTGGCACACCCGGTGGGACCCCGCATGGGTCATCTTCATTTGCTTTTTTAGTCAAGTTTTGTATGTTATTTTCTGATTTTGGCTAATTTTTCTTGTTTTTGTGATTGGTAGGATTGTATAAATTGGTTTTGTAGGTCCACATGAGCATGAAGAAGACAAAGGAACTCATAATCTATTTCATAGTGTTTGCATATTTTTCAAGCTTATAGGTGGACAAAGAACTTAAAATTCTTCTTCCTCTTCTTGTCTATATTCTTCTTATTCCATCTACTTCTTCTTCTTCTTCTTGTGGGAGATCTTGACCATTTTTTTTAAGGAAGAAAAATCATACACACTTCTTTTTAGTGCTTAAAATGAACCCCCAAATCATACTTAAATCCATTGAAAAATTAAAAATTTGCAAGAAAGAAAAAATATTTTAACAAGTGAAACTAAACCAATCTAATCATTTGCATCCTTGCAACATCAAGGTTTTAGATGCATTCATGCAAAATTAGGAACACTTCATTTTTGGGAATTTAAAAAGAACTTCAAGTTTCCATTTCAAAAGGTTCAAAATCAACACTAAGTGCACACTAAAGTTCTTTTAAAAAATCTCATGAAAACTAAAAGTCCTAAATGGTTGCCAAAAATTGTCCTAAAAGCTTTGTTATTTGTTCCAAACAAATGTCTTATTGCAAAATCTTGAATGTTTCTTAGGATTTTCATGCATCAAAACAATCTAGGAATATCATTTTTGGGCTTAAAATATGCAAACTAGAACACAAAATCTTGAATGAAAACCAAAGTCCAAAGAGTCATTTTCACTTTTGAGTCCAAAACAATCTTGAATGATCTAAGGTTAAAACAAAGCACTTCAAAGTTCTTAAAACAACACACAAAATCTCAATCTTGAATGCTCAAAAGAAAACACTTGAATGTTTAACCACTTTTCTTTGAATGCATGTTGCTAAAATCACTTTTGAATGCCATGGATTAAAATCAAATTTTCCTTGAATGCATGATTAAAACAACAAATCCAATCTTGAATTCTAAGGATCAATTAACCATTGCAATATCAAACACTTCATTTGGAGCTTCTAAAAATTGAACAAAACAAATCTCTTTTCCACATGTAATCTAGGTAAAGTTTGATTTTTGGACATTTAAGAAACCTTGTTAAGTTAAAATACAAATTTGCAAAAATCAATTTGAGTAGTTCCTTGGACTCACCTCTTTTCTAATCACCCATCAAATATTAACCATTGGTTGCAATCTCAGCACCATTTATGGGGATGGGTCCACTTGAAAAAGGTGTTAAATGTTCCACAATCTAACTCACTCACTTGGTCTTTGAATGTTTGCTTTAACTTTATCAAAATTTTTAAATGATCAAAACTCTAGATTAAATCGATCACACTTCAAGTTTGGGCACTAGAATTGAACAACAACTGACATGGAGAGCCTCCGAGCGTGCACTTGAAATCGAATCTCACACACTTTTGTTTTGGGCTTAAAACAAACTCACACTCAATCTTGAATGCCTTAAAGAAAATTAATCGATACTTGACGTGGAGGGCCTTTGGGCGCGCGAGTTTGCTTTTGTTGACCCTAACTCTTCTTATTGTTTGCATTCTTTGATCTATTTACTTTTGTTGGTGCTTCAAGTTGGAATTGAACATTGTCTCTTAAACATGAGTGCTTGCAAAGTCTAGATTAGCACACATAAGAGTCAGTTGGTAAAAGAACAAGCGTGTTTTTTAGCCCAAGGTCATCCAAGTCTTCTCTCCCCTTGTCGTCTTTCGAGTCCATCTTGGGTGCATAAGATTAGGATCCAAAACCTTATTTCTTTTTAGGAGGCCTACTTGGGGATTTCATCACCCCTTGGATGACCTCAACTCCAGCATTCTGGCGGAGTATAAGAATTGAGAGGTGAATCGAAAGACACCTCTCTTGGGATCAAGATTTTGTCACTCGGGCTAAGCCTCAAGGAAATTTATACCCTTGAGAAGTGAAAGAGGAGAAGTGGGTTACCGCTCCTCTCAGCTGTGTGACATCTTTTTGGTCTCATCTACGGATTTGGGCCTCACGTACCTTGGGTATATCAAGGACTCCTTATCTAAAACAACTGTCAACCTTGTAGACAACCATCTAGGATGTTAATGTGTTTGAGGTGACTGATCAAAACATTTGTAGAACATACACACTCCTTGGCACAAGTATCACTTTCTGAGAATCAAAAACTTCTATCTGGTTGTTTCTATCTATTGCTTGATCTTTTATTTGTTGAATGAATGTTTGCCAAACTTGGTCAATCCAGCTTAGGGCATACTTAGCGTAGTCACTCCCTATTCTAGAAGTTGAACGAGTTGAAGCAAAACAACCAAGATCTCTCAAAGCCAAGCAGATTCAAAAATTGATGTCATAGCAACCCAAACCCAAACAAAAGTTCCACAAAGTTAAACTCAAACCATCTCTAGCATACCAAGAACTTTCAGCCAAGAGAAAAGAAATAACACCAAGCCCACGAATTGCCAAACTCCACAAAGTAGAGGACAAAGCTACCGACGAAGCACTTCAAGAGGCCTGGTTAGAGTGCACCATCAAATTTAGCCAACATCCAGGAGTTAATCCTGCTTATGCCTTACCAACTAGGCATGATTTCTATGATTAGACACCATTGTTTCTCCACATCTTCTTGGATTAGCTTCACTTTAGAGTCATCTTTGTAGAAAAGCCAGCCATCTTAGGTTATCCCCTTAAGCATTATTAGCTCATCCATCTCATTTAGAATCAAACCATCTAGCCAGCAATCAAAACCTCACATCCAAGCCTTCAAAATTGTTGTCACTTTTGCCAAAAGTTTGCCACTCCTAAAATCTTTTGAATCCATCAATCTCACCAAGGTTATCCCTTTGACAAAGCTTTGTCTAGGGTAATCTAGCTTTGTCACTTGTTATCCCTCATCACCTTGAGCTAAAGGTTGGGATCCACAAGTGGTCAATCTCGTGTTCTTCCTAAAGGATCATCAGTCTATCCTTAAGGTGACACAATCACCACCAAGCTTGCACATAGTAAAGGAGACCTTTTGTGCTTTGGCAACATATCTTTGAAGTTAGAATCTCCAACCCAATCCTCTTTAGGTTTTGTCATATAGCTTTTCCTTAACCTAGGAAATCATTTGCATAGAGAAGCCTTCCCCCTTTTGCATCCATTAGCATTATTGCATCTCATCCCTAGGAGCATTTTTCATGCCACCCGTCACTCGCTTAGCCAAGAAGAAAGAAACAATGGAGCCCTATCATTTGGATCGAACAGCCTCACCCCCCTTGAGCACTCAGCCATCCTTCAACCCAGAGAAAGCTATGCCATCATGTACTGACATTGAAGCTTTCATGAACCAACCAGGAAATGCAGTATTGGTAAATGCCATTATAGACAAGAACAAAGAGACAATCATGGCTAATTTTCGAAGGGAAAATGTAGGAACCTTTGATTTTGGAAGACCCTCTCCATTATTAGATCCATCTCACCCATTGTTTGGGCAGCTACCACCACCCATAGGCTCTTATGATCCAAATTATCCTCAATATATGCCAAAAGAAGAGCCTCCAGCCAATCCATATGATCAAACAGACCCAAACATACCATCATCCACCCAAGTTGAAATCTCCATGCCGCAAGCCAACCCAGCCACCACCACTCCATTCTTGCTTCATACCTCTCCACTCCAAACCCCCTTTGCCCAAAATAGCTCACCATTCACCCCCTTCACTATTGCTGCTGCTGCTCCCCAACCCAGCCTTCCAAATCCACCCATCTCCCAAATCAGTGCTAGCATCTTTGGCCAACCTTAGCAATATACAATAGGGATGCCACCCATGGGGCCAAGTAATCAACCTTTCATCACCCCCAGCTTGTTCACTGCAGCCCAAAGCACAATCCCATCATTTCCATTAGGTCTTGGGAGCTCAATACCATTAGCCACAAATCCACAAGCTACTACCCTCACTCCACAAAGCTATCAAATCCCACAAGCTACTACCAATTTTCTACCAAGCTCCCAAGTGACCCCAGCCCCTGCCACCACTCTACCAAGCTTCCAAATCCAACCACAAAGCTATCAAACTCCATCAGTTCCATTCCCAAGCTTTCAATTCCCACCACCTCCACCACCAACTAATCCATTACCTCCAATTACCAACTACTTTTCAATGCCACTTCTAGGAGGTAATCCACCACCCCAGCCAACCACCAATTATTTGCAGATACCATCCCAAATGGGGGCACAACCCACATATATTGGTCAAACCCCATAAGCCCCCTGATCCTTTCCCCAAGCCTCTCAACCATCTTATACCTTACCTCCACAAAGCAATCCATTTATCCCACAGCCAGCTTATGTTCCTCAATCCCAACCTCAAATCCCATATCAACAACAAGCCTCACAGCACATGTAGCAATATGCGCCACCTCCCCCTCAACAACCTGTCATCCACCATGTAGCTACCCAAACAATGTACAATCCCTATCAGAAAATCCCTCATAGCCATCCATATTCAGTGGCCCCATCCAACACATACCTACCTCAAGTCACTCCTACATTGGGGGCACCCCAGCCATCACCTATCAATTCAGAATGGGAGCAAATGAAGATAGCTCTGAAAGCCATCCAAGAAGGGAATGATCTGAAGACATTCAAGTTTGAGAATGTGTGTCCTTACCCATTTGACAGAGCCATTACCATGACACCATTTCCCAAACACTTTGAGGTATCCAAATTTGACAAATTCAGAGGAAAAGGAGACCCTGTCACACATATCAAAGAATTTTACATGCACTGCCAGGACGTAGCATACAATGATGTCTTCCTCTTGCACCTTTTTCCCAAAAGCTTGGCTGGACCAGCTCTTGAATGGTTTTACAGAATCCCCTATGGCACAATTAAAAACTTTGCTGAATTATCTGAGGCATTTGTAGCCCAATATGCCCATCTTGTTGAAACAAAGCTATCAATAGTTGATCTTGTCCACACCAAGCAAAAAGGTGCAGAAAGCCTTGCCGAATACCTGCAAAGATGGCAAACCCTTACCACCCGCATATCCTACACCTTGCTAGAATGCCATGTGGTGAAAATGTTTATTGATAATGCCCATCCTAGCTTGTCTCACCACATGACCATGAACTGTTTGTAGACCTACAAAGATATCAAAGAGAAAGGAATGATCCTTGAGCAAGGACTCATTAAAGATGGTGTGGTTAAGATTTACAAGGAAGCCAACCAAAATCAATCACATTCTAATGAAAAGTCTAGGTATTGGAACAAAAACAAGCACGTTGCAACAAATGGCGTCACTGACACCAGACATGTGAATATTGTTGGTCCTTCTCACAACCAATCCAACCCACCATATCAACCAAACAATCAACAAGCTATCAAATACCAACAACAGAATAACCAAAGCTATCAAAACCACAATCCAAGACCCAACTCCCAAGGGTCTAGCAATCAAGCTAATGCCATCAATGTAGCTACAGGACAAAAGCCTAGATTTCAACCTACACCTAGAAACTATACACCCCTTGGTGAGCCATTGGATGTCATTTTTGAGAAATTAGTCAAGGAAAACCTCATCAAATTTCCTCCTACCCAAAAAATTGACCCAAGCCAATCCAAAGCTACATGGTACAAGGAAAATGAGTACTGCAAATTTCATAGGGTAAAAGGTCACACTACCCTCAGATGCATGAAACTGAAAGACTATGTGCAGGACCTCATTGATCGGAAGGAAATCACTGTTGGTGCCCAAACCTCTCCCAATGTAGGCTTACAGATCTATCAAAATGCTTTTCCTCCACACCACAACCAAAATCTTGGAAAAGCACCTATCCAAACCAACAACAACAACACCAACAACCGTCAACCAAACCAACAGCATGGGAAGAACAATGACCACACTTCATTCTATATAGACTATGGTAGCCTTATTGGTTGTATATCTAAGAAAGAGCCTTCTGTCAATGTTATCAATATCCAAGGACCAAACAATGAGTGTGCAGTCACCACTCGAAGAGCGCAATTTAACATCGCAGGCCCACCTGTTACACCAACACCATCAGCTCCATCAAAAAGCTAGTACAATATCTTGGAACACCTTGGGAACATGCCAGCCCAAATCTCCATTTTAGACATTCTTCGCACTAGTCCTATGTACAAGAACATCCTTGACAGTGCTCTCATAGAATCTCGTGTCCCTTTTGATATCAATGCTACTGATTTTCATAATCTTGTTGGACACCTCTCATCCTCATGTGCCCTATTGTTCAAACCCACTGACATACCCGTGGTCGAGCCAGATCACACCCTTCCACTTCGCATAGCCATCATGGTATCCAACTTTGCTGTGAAAAGAGTAATGATAGATAATGGATCAGCCTTGAATATTTGCACCCTAAAATTCATAAAACAAGCTGGGTATACTGAGGCAGATATCATCAGTGAGGTTATCACCATCAAAGCTTATGACAACTTGGAAAGAACCACAGAAGGAACTATTTTGCTGCCAATCAAGGTTGGGCCAGTCATCCAAGAGACACTCTACCATATTATTGATCTAAACCTACCATTTAACATCCTCCTCAATCGCCCATGGATTCATGCCATGAAAGCCGTTCCATCCACTTGCCATCAGTGCATCAAATTTCTGCATCAAGGCACTGAGGTAACCATCCATGCCGATCCAGAACCCTTTGCTTACTGCAATGCGGTTGAAGCTTCATATATAAACCATTGCCCTGGAATTGATATCGGCACATCCATCGCCAGCTCATCCCACACTTATAATGACCCAGAAACCTTCCTCGCCTCTACCCTGTCTATCGTGAAGATCAATAACAAAGGTTGTCGAGAGAATAGTCTGTCAGATGCATTTGCTATCGAGGCACTCCCACTTGATCCACATGCCCATGGACAATCGACATATCACAAAGCTAAGGAGGTTCCACCTCCTCGATACAAACAGTTTGGCCCAACAACCTTTGTATCCTCAAAAATCCCTCTTCATGAGGAGCTCACTCTAGATATCAACAAATGGTTACATAAGGATGCACCTCAAAGAAATCAAGCACGCCTTGATCAATTCAGCCAAAAGTATCCCCAAGAACATAAGCTCATCACTTAAAAATGGAACTATCAAGGTGGTGGTCTAGGACTAGAAGAAAGAGGCATGCAATTCCCCATCGACGCACACAAGTGGGAATCAAAGTCAGGTCTTGGCTTTGGCATACCCACAATTGGGGGCACCAATGAGAACGGTCACGCTTTTTTAAACATTCATCGCAACCTTGTCAAAATTGAAGACATTCCTGAGGAAGTTGAAAAGAGAGCCTACGACGATATCCTAGACCAAATCTCCCTCGGAGACTCTGTTCTCCAAGAACTATCCATCCACCTCATTGACCTACCACTCGCCCATCCACAACTCATAGATTGGGACCAACCAAGTGTCATACACATCGATGAGTTCACATCAGAGGAGGCACTTCTAAGAGTCATGGGAGCTGAAACTCCTCACAAGAAAACAAAGCCAGATTCTACCTATATCTACAAGCTAGATTCCAAGGGGTATTTTGGAGAAAATCCCCAACCTAGTTCCGATACACCCAAAACTGGAACTAAGGTGAATCTGAGACTAGCTAAGGCAACGAAGAGAACCCCTCAGCAAGAAAATCCAGAGCCACAAGAAGAACATGAGGATTTAGCATTGCCTCCTCAAGATAATCGACCAGAGGTGTCTTCTATTCTAATTGAGGATACTTGAGAAGTCAACATTGGTTCTTTAGAGATCCCCAGACTTGTTCACATTGCTGCATCCCTATCATAAGACCAAGCTGACCTCCTCTTTGAGGTCTTAAGAGATAACATTGGCCGATTTGCATGGTCATATCAGGACATGCCAGGACTTGATCCAAAGCTTGTAGTTCATCATCTTGCAGTTGATCCAAAGATCAAGCCCGCCAGACAAAAGCTTAGAAAAATGCACCCCAAGGTGGCATTATTGGTCAAAGTTGAATTAGAAAGAATGTTAGCTGCTAAGGTTATCCGACCTATCGACTACTCAGAGTGGATCTCCAACATGGTCCCTGTCACTAAACCTTCTGGTGACATTAGAATCTGCACTGATTTTAGAGATCTTAATAAAGCTTGTATAAAAGATGATTTTCCCTTGCCCAACATAGATATGATTGTAGATCTTATAGCTGGACATAAAATTTTGTCCCTCATGGATGGATTTTTTGGGTATAATCAAATCAAGATTGCAGAAGAGGATCAACATAAGACAACATTCACTACCCCTTGGGGAACCTTTTGCTACAACATGATGCCTTTTGGCCTAAAGAATGCTGGGGCTACCTATCAAAGAGCTATGATAGCCATTTTTCATGATCTCATCCATAGCTTTTTGGAGGATTATGTGGATGATATCTTGGTCAAGTCTCATACCTTCATGGATCATCTTGCTGACCTGGAGAAAGTCTTTGATAGGTTAGCCAAATATCATCTCATGCTGAATCCCAAGAAATGTGTCTTTGGGGTCACATCTGGCAAGCTTCTAGGCTTCATAGTTTCTAAACGAGGTATAGAGATCAACCCCAAGAAGGTCAAGGCTATCTTAGACATGCCTCCTCCCCAGACACTGCGATAGCTTCGCTCTCTTCAAGGAAAGCTCCAATCTATTCGGAGCTTCATCTCCTAGCTTGCAGATAAGTGTACACCATTTTCACATTTACTGAAGAAGGAGGAGAACTTCAAGTGGGATCCTTTATGTCAGTGCAGCTTCGACCATCTCAAGCAGTATCTCATCAATCCCTCTATCTTGGTTCCACCAGTTCCTGGTCATCCCCTGATTTTGTACATATCAGCAACACCTACTGCTCTAGGGGCACTTCTAGCACAACTTGATGACTACAACAGAGAAAGAGCTATCTACTACATTAGTAGAACCCTAGTTGGTTATGAACTCAATTACACTCCTATGGAAAAAGCTTGTTTGGTAGTTGTTTTCTCAACTCAAAAGCTTTGCCATTACATGCTAAGTCATACCATCCAACTAGTCTCCAAGATTGACCCTCTCAAGTATATGCTCTCTAGAATAGCACTTACAGGCCGTTTGGCCAAATGGGTTATGCTCCTTAGTGAATTTGACATCCAGTATGTGGATAGAAAGGCAATCAAAGGGCAAGCTATAGCAGATCACCTAGCTAATGCACCTCTAATAGATGCTTATCCATTGATCACAGAATTTCCAGATGAGCATATCTATCTAATTGAAGAACAACCCCCATGGAAACTTTATTTTGATGGCTCATACACATCTCATGGATCAGGGGCAGGAATATTGTTGGTCACACCTCAAGGAGATTACATTCCAAAAGCCTTCAAGCTACAATTCCCTAGCACCAACAATATAGCTGAATATGAGGCCCTCATAGCAGGATTAAAGATAGCTGTAGAATGGAACATTGTTGAGCTACAAATCTTTGGCGATTCTCAGCTCATCATCAAGCAAGCCCTAAATGAATATCAAACCAAAGATGAAAAGCTATTACCCTACAAAGAGCTAGTTGATCAGCTAACCCAACATTTTACAAAGCTTTAGTTTACACAAGTGCCTCGAATACAGAACAAAGTAGCAGATGCTATGGCTACTATAGGCTCGCTCTTGGAAATTCCCCAAGTAGCTACACAGTATGATTTTTTAGTGGAGCAGCTCCTCACACCCGCCTATGCGAATGAGGATTCAAACCGTGTTTGTATCTTGGTTGGTCCCCAATCCCCTTGGTACCATGAGATTCACGCTTACCTTAACGATGGTATCATATCCCCTTGGTACCATGAGACTAATAACACTTGCATGGAAGTAGTCATTCATAGAGTTAAATTCATTAAGCCTATGGGCTATGAGATGAGTGTAAAACTAATGGAAGGGTATGTGCAAATCATACTTGAATATGAGCCAGATACATAATGTCCTAGATGGGGAACCTATGAAGAGAGATTAAGGATAGTTGAATTAGAACTTCATAGCAAAGAGAGAAAGAAAAAGGTAGAAAAGGAGATATATTCCATCCTCAAGGAATTTGGTATGATAAGGAAAGAATTCAATGAGATAAAAGAAATTGCACTAGAAATGAAGGCTAGTGGTCAAATTGAAGTGTTGGCTACAATGCCCATTGTAGTAGCAGGACCTTTATAGGGAGTAACAGTGGCACAACCTTGCATGCAAACTCCTATTGCACCCTTTGCAATAGTTGCACAAGTGCAACTAGTTAGAGCTAGATCTGAGTAGAAAAGAAGACATCTAGAGGTTGAAGTACCTATTGCACAAAGGAAGTTTGGAATATTGGTGAAGGTTAAGAAATAACCTACATGAAAAGGAAAGAAAAGGGTCAAATAGATAAGTAGCAGACCTAGAAAGAGAAGAAATACCATACAAATAAGTAGTTCTGAGAGTTTAGAGGATGATGCTAAAGATAATCCTGTTGAACAAGATGTGCAGAAAGCAATGATAACAACAGGAAAGAAAGCATGGAAACCCAAGTTGGAAAATTTGAACATGTAGATTATAAATGATGAAAATTTTGTTCAGTTAAACAAATTTTATAGTAAGTATAATGATATGGATAGGAGGTAGTTAGAGAATGCCATCATACGAAATATGATCTTGAAGAATAAAAGATTTTAAAGTATACAAAATAAGATTCTTGAAGGCTATTGAGTTTTCATTTTGCATGATGCTTAATGATAGGAATCCTTTCAAACTCCTCTCTTCAAAAGTTAATCTAAGATCAATTCCAAGGTTTTGGGTTAACTTGTGACCTACTAGAATCCACTCAGTAGAAGATTAATGTAAGTGTTCATGAGGAGGCCTTTGCTAGTTCTAACCAATTTCAGATAAGATATTGAATCTTCTTGCTATCTTAAAAGTAACCACACAAAAAGAAATATATTTTTGTATTTTTCTATTTTATAATGAATTTAGTTTTAACTATGGAACTATATGAATTCCTAAATTAACTAAGTGTTTGTAAAAGGGAATAATGAAGACAAGGTAACAAGAAGTTTAAGAAAATGACTTGAAAGGTAAATCCCTAATGGACATAAGCTGCATAAACAACACATCTACAATTTAAGCCTTTGAAAAGATCGCTAGGTAACCAATGAAAATAGGAAAAACACTTCCTCAACTCCACTAATGCAATCATTGATGGGAATTTAGTAACTATAAGATGTTTCACTTTTCATTAGATTGTAAGGCCATTGAAAATGCACTCACACAAGACAAAAATCTACGTAGGAACAATATGGTGATATCTTCTCCAACTAAGTACATTAGTGGAATTTGTAAACATATGGCAAACACTAGAACTAAATTATCACAAAATGAAATCAAAAACAAAATACCATTGGCTCCATTATTGTCAAGAACAAGAATTCACAAAAAAAATAACACACTTTGGCAAGAATAGCTATACTCAGGATTAAAGCACCAATAGCATATATTATTGCATCAAAATAATGGCCTGGAATACATATTCAATTCCTCAATTTATAAGAAATCTTCTCCTTAAAATGTGTTGAGAGTGGGAGATCCCTTCATGCAAATATATGCTTCTAAACTAATAAAACAAATCTATTTATGTATAAACTGACTCTCTAACTAGTGCTAAGTAGGAATCCACCCTTATTTATATCATTTAATGGGTGTATGAACCTTTAAATATCTTAAAACAAGGAAAGCATGAAAAATAAGAAGAAATCCATTAGATGATGTAGGAGATGTTAAAAATAGAAGCTCAACCTTCTCTGGATGTTTGTAGGAGTTAAACTACCATCATAATACATGGAAAGTTCTAAATTTAGAACTAGTAGTTAACTAATAGTGTACCTTTGACTTCTTCAAAAACTTCTAGTAGACATTGGGAGAAGCACACCTTGGGAGAAGTGCACATTTGGAGACATGTTCAAAAAATGCAAAATTTTACCAAGTGTCAAAATTGAAATTCTAGCTTCTAGGTTTTCTTCCCCTTCATACCAGAGCTATGTCTAGGTATTTGTTCTTGAATTTTGTTATGATATCTATCACTTGGTTTGCATTCCAAAAATCTAAAGCTTCATATTTATCCTTTACTTTTTGTTGATAGTTTCCCACCTCTATGTGATTCTCTACAAAATCTCCCAATTTCACATCCAATTCTAGCAATGCTTCTTCACTCTTAAATGCTTGTCTAATATCCTCATTATTGGAAGCTTCTTCAAAAGTCTTCCACAATTGTTCAATAACTACTTGCATATTCATAAGTCTATCCCTTGACTCATCTTCAAAAATGTCAAGGCCATCATCACTGTAATGTCTCTCCGCTTCCAAAATCTGCTCTTGGACTTGATCCTTGAGCTTATGAATATCTACATGTAATGTCTCCATTACTTTATTACCATTTGCAATCTTCTCAATCTAATCATCTATCTTATCTAACTCATCTGCCATATATACATCCATTATCATCCAATATCTCTAACCTTTTATTGACTATAATGCTCAAAGGTCATTTCCCTAGGTATGTACCTCATCGATCAACCCAGAATCCTAGTTCAATATAACAACCAGCTTTTTTGCATTATTCTGCATATGATTTAATAGTTTAAGATTTCCTTGTATGATCTGCACACCTTTTTCTTCAAAACTTTTCTAGCATTGTTGACAAGCCTTCAAAAATGGATTTAATTGTACATTATCCTTATCTGTCTTATCAAGTGCTACACCTAAAGTCTCCTTAGGATTTTAGGATCGAACAAACCAACTACTTCATATAAATAATCTCTTAGGAATTCATTCTACTTCCAGAGGTTTAACAATTTAGACTCATCCTATTCCAAGTGCTTAATCACTTCTTTAATTCCTATAGTGACCATCAATTTGGTAGTATCCATAGTGGGTTTTCCAAGAAAGACCTCTTTTATTTGATAATATTTTGGTGTCAAATCCTTAATATATGCATGTAAAGGAGGGATAGAAACATGGGCAAACAAGTCCTGACTTTGGTTACTCATAATGAAGTCCAATGTTCATGCATCACCCATGGGTGACCCAAGTTTCTTAAGAGCTTCAATTAATTATCTCATTCCCTCTTCCTTAGTACAATGTAACTTCCTTTTATGTCTACCCATCACTTCTTTTCTCAACCATCTTGTAGTATCTTCTGTTGGAGATTTATTTTTAGGTGAAGAGGGAGCTTGTACTACTAGGCCCTTTCCCTTATCACCCCTCTCTAAAGTCTTCTCCTTTTGTGAGAGATCTACATTAGGAACCTTTGTGTCCATAGAGTCCAAAGTCCTCACTTCTATATTCTAAAAAGTAAGTTGAGGTTCCTCATCTATTTCTCCCTCCTCTGATACTTCATTGGCAAGTCTTTGTTGTGGCTCTTTTTTCTATTTATATTCTAGCTACTCTTCATTATTTGGGGGGAGAGGAATAACTGAACATTTATCCAAGAAAGTTAACTCTTTACTTGGCAATGGTGGAGCAATTAATTAAATATCCTTGTGGCTGAGGTGATAATTAAGTCCAATCCTCTCATGGAGGTTGATTTGTTGTTGTATCTCTTACCTGATCACCTATAAGTTCATTGCCTATAGGCATGAAATCAAAATATGACATCTTAAAGACATTAGCCCCTTGGTCCTCTTGCTCATCAATCTATTTTTGTAACTCATCCTCCAAAGTTGTAAGCTGAATAGGTTGTGTAGAAATGGATGGTGGTGTTATAGTGGAGCTCCTTCCCCATTCTACCTGAGTATCCCTAGCAAGACAAGTCCTTTGACTCAAGGGAAGGTTATCCTCTTCTTCTTCATCATCCTATTCTTTTTCTCCCAGAATTATTTTTGGGATTGATGGAAAAGGAATAACCTTTATAATCACCTTTTGTCTCCTTGTCCTTTTAACTAGATTTTTCATCTTTCTTTACTTAGGAGTTGATGGAGAGGCTTCTTCCTCTTGGATAGGAAGAGACATTTCCTGTGCTTCTTCTTCAACTTCTTTCCCTTGTTTTGGTGGTGGCATCGACAGATTATCCCGAGTTTGGATGACTCCTACATTTTTTGCCCCTTGGTTCTTAGCTGCTTGAATTGCCTCCTCTTTAGGCTTAGCTTGCTAAGGGGAGGCTCTTTTCCTTTTATTTTTACCCTTCTATGCCCTAAAGTATCCAACTTCTCTATCAAGCTGATGCACTATTTTTAGCCTGATGGGAGACTAAGCTACGAATGTTGGCACCATCACTTTTGCTCCTCTACCTTTCACTAGGTAGGCTATAGCTTGGAAAACTACTACTTGTGGAATTGGATCTAGCTCTAATGGTCTCTTAATTCATTCCTTGGTCAACTTGATAATATACCTTGCCATATAATTGATATCTACATTTTCTTCTTGATCAATCTCTGCATTCATAATAGGTCAATTATATATCTTATCTTAGTGATATAAGGGATGTAAGACCTCTTTAGAGTCTTGCTGCATAATCTTTAATGGGACCTTTATTTTCAAGGCAATTCTTGCTAAATAAAGAGTCATCCTACAATAATACCTTATCCAGATATCATAGTCATCTATTGCATTCATCCAATGATCCTCTATAACATCCTCATGCTCAAATTTTTTTCACACCAAATATTGGAATCTACTAATATTGTCAAAACATGGTAAAGGGGATTTATAATCCTCAAAGGGATACTGATCCCATTCTGAATCAAAATTCATTATCTCATTCTTTTGCTTGACACCAAATGGACCTATGGTGATAGGCCATATACAAGTCTTCTTATGCTATTCCCCACTCTTCCATATGCAGATGTGAGTTGCCTTGCTATCTCCAAAAAAATGAGTCTATCAGACGGATACCTAGGAAGCTTCTTAGGATTTACCATTGTGCCTCCTACCCTTAAGTAGGTGAATGTCTTAAATTGGATGTAGTAGGAACCTATTTTTTTAATCTTTTCTACTGCCTCTATTGATATCCTTTTTGCATATTCTCCCTCAATAAACTCGATGACTACAAAAATGAAAGTATCATTCACTATTTTGTATTCTTTGCTATTATCCAAGAGCTTTTTCCTCACTAGTTGGGTGTATACTACACAAGGCCATGCATCATCATCTTGCAATTTACCCTTCTTAAAAAATCCTAGGTGATTTATAATTCTTATAGATAATAGATACACCAAATAAGATATCATATAAAACCTTAGATCATTCTTGACTACCACCAGCTATTCATCTAAATTCTCACTCAGAATTATAGCCCAGTCAATTGGCATTGTTGTCATTCTGATGGTTTCAATGAAGTGTACCATCCATATGTTTAAGTGTCCAACTACTAATAATCCCATGATTCTAATTAGGAGAACTATGGAATGTCCAATATCATCCTTCATATAACCTCTTGTCATTTCTACTTTCCCTACTTTTTTCCCAAGAGGCGTGGTATCAATGAGATATGAAATTGAATAATTTCTATGGATTCTTGTTCATGCTCTCTACACCACCTTACTTCTTGATGATATGTCAACCTTATGTACTGATCTTCCCTCAAAAGGTGGAAAAATTTCTCTATATTCTTAGATCTTAGATCTAGAATGATCTCTCTAGTTATGATTTTCACCACTCTTTCCTCTGAAACATAATTCTTTGCCAATGATGGGGACACAACCCAAGAACAAAATGGACACAACAAAAAAGGGAAAATTATATTAACTAAGAAAAATAAGCTAGTACAAATAGTACAGAGAAAATAAACTTCCTGTAACATGCCCTAAGGGCTTACACTAGCATAAATCTGGAGATAATTTCTCCTTTCAGTACCTCGTCTCAAACTCCACTCCAAACTGCCTTTTACAATGCCATAAATCTCCTTAAATAGACCCCAGAGGTTAAGGACTAGGAGTACATTCTAGAAAGTGCTAGTAGGCACCCACCAACCAAATAGAAGGTTCCGAAAGCTGCGGTATAAGTCGGTGCAAATCTAGAAGAATCCAGAAATGATAACCGAACTTTCGGGAGGCATAACTTTTGAACCGTAGCTCCGATTGATGAGTCGTTTACATTTTTGAAAAGCTGTTGAAGTGCTCTATAGCCCTGTGGACAAGCTTTGCTCGTCCCCCATTTTTTGACCCTTTTCAAGGTCATTTAATGTCCCTAACCTGACTTTGAAGCATTCTTAGGAGGTCTCCAAAACCCAAAAAACTACAATAAATTTCAAACTGTGGGGCCTTTTGACCTGATTCTTTTTCTGGAATGCTCTAAATCACAATTACATTCATCCGGCCAATTCACACTTTCTAGGTCACCAAAATGATGGCCAAATTGCATGCTCCTATTTTTTCAAGATTTTCTAGCACACTGATAGTTGAACTGTGAGAGTTGGAACCTTTATTTGACCCAAATGGGTATCCAAAAATGAAAAGACATGAAATAGAAACTAAGTCTAAGTACATTTTTTTGGGTGACACAGGATTGTCCTTATACCTCTGGATGCTCCTGCATCAGCCAATGCCATAACCAACCCAAAAGATTGTACTAAAACTATGTGTGAAGATACATTTACTAAGCCTGAACTTATAAGTGTAGGCACCATAGGGGGCCTCTTATTTGGTTTGTTGCATAGGACCAAGAATGCATTCCAGTCAATATGGCCTAACTTAGTGTCTCGGATCTTCAAATGCGCATCCTAATTTGAAGACCATAGGTTTTGGAGTCATCTTTGCACTAAGGGATGATGATGAGAAAGCTATTTATCTACCCAAAATAGGATTCCATTAGTCTAAAAAGTTGAAAAAAAACCCTAAACCAACCCTAGTTATGATAAAAAGAAACCCAAAACCTAAAAATTATCACAAAACACCTAAAACCTATTATTTTTCTTTGATACATAAAACTTGGCACACCTTGCACACCTTGAATGTGTGCTAGGTGTGCCATTCCCCCTTGGAAAACATTTTAAAACTAAGAGTGTACACATAGTGCACCTTGAGGGGTGCACTAGGTGCGCACCCTTGCAATACAAAATAAAGGCAAGTGCTGAAAAAAGGGTGCACACATAGTGAACCTTTTGGAATGTACTATGTGAACACGCTTACTTTTCATGTGGGGGATGCTTTGCCTTTTAAAGCTGTGCATGTACACACCTTGGATAGGTGCACACATACACACCTTTCACTTAGGTAAATATGTTAAGTTTTTAAAGTTTCTTAAATGTTTGTGAAAAAGGTGCACACCTTGGATATGTGTGCAAGGTGCACAAATTTTCCTTAGTTGTTTTAATGTGTTTGTGTGTGCAGGTGTAGAAGATGAAGAAAAGGCACACCTCAAAAAGTGTGGAGGTGTGCTTAATGCTTGAGTCGGAGACAATGAATTAGTGTAGGAGGTATCCTAGGCTTTTGTAGGCCTAGGATAGAGTGCACAATCTTTGGGGGTGCACACCTACCCATGTGCATAGGTGTGCACTCCCAAAGGGAAGTGTTCCATGCTAGTGCAACTAGTGCACTAGTGCACCTTGAAGGGTGCACTAGGTGCACTAGATGTGCTAGTGTGCCTCATTCACTTAACAAAATGACACTTCATCCAAATTCTTTATAATTTGGCCACTAGGTTTTTTTAGGAAAAGGGATAAAATAGGCTTAGACACTAGGTAGAACCCTAAAAAAGACTTAGACCCTAGACTTGGGGTCTAGAAAAAAAATAAAAATACTAGGGGGTCCCCATTTCTAGGAGAAATGGGGTGTGCATTGTGAAACCACAAAAAAGACCTATACAATAGGTTGGTTAATAGGAAGAAAAAAGCATTACAAGAAGATTTGAACATGAGGATCACATCAATAAATAAGTTATGCGATGTTGGATCTAAAGAAGAATTAGACATAATTTTGAAGGGCATTGAGCCCTTGTCAAGGAATAAAAGAATATCAGTTCTTCTAATGGGAGGCAATCATGAGGAAGTTAGGCAAGATACAAAGGAGGCTATAGTAAAATATATGTTCTTAGTACCTAAGGTGAGTGAATAGTCTAAGGATGATAGTCCAATATATGTATAGGTAGATTCATCTTCTAGAGATGAGGAAGAAGTAGAGGGGACACAATAGGTACTTTCACTACCTCATATTATTATGGGTACTAAATCCTTGCACATAATTGTGGATGCTAAGGAGAATCCTTTTGTAGGATATGGAGCAAGTATCGTTGGAAATATCAACAATATTGCTTCTTATTCTAGCTTAGATGACAAGAGAGAAGAAAAGAAGAAGGAAGAACAAGAAAAGAGAAAATAGAGAGAAAAAGAAGAGAAAAGATAAAAAATAGGGGAAAAGAAGAGAAAAGAAGAAGAGGAGAAGAAGAGAAAATAATAAGAGGAGGAAAAGAGAGTATAAGAGAAGAAGAAGAAAGAAGAGGAAGAATAAAAGATGAAAGAAAAGGTAGAACAAAAGAAGAAAGAAGAAAAGAAAAGGAAGATAGAAGAAGAAAAGAAGAAATAAGAGGGAAAGAAGATAAAGGATAATCTACCTCTAGTAGTATTAGTAGATGGAACATCAATGACATTACCTATTCCATATGATGATGAAGATCAGAAAGAGATAATGAACACCTTAAGAAAGTTGTTTGAGAAAAACAAATCAAAAAAGTCTTTGGAGAAGACTCTTGCTAAAGTCTTTGGGAGGATGTAGAAGATAGTTTACATAGATATAGAAAATCCAAACTTTTAGGTGGCAAAAGAGACGGTGAAAACCTTTGACAAGGAATTCACAACTTTAGCTAAAGTAGAAACAAGACAAGCACATGTAAAGAATGATGCATCACTGTTCGACACAATATGCACAAATGTTAGAAATGATGTGAAAACCTTAGATATATGTATAAAGGAGCTAAGAAAGAGCTTGTGTGAAGGTAAGAATTTGTATGGAGAGTATTTAGTGTCTTACAATTACTTATCAGATTTTGATGCAAGGATCAAAGGCTACATGACTGAGCTTTAGATACACACTACTAGACTGTAGCAACTAGAAGTCATAATTGAAGATTCTGATACTAGAATTGTGAAGATTCACAATGCTATCAGAAACATTGAGGATGAAAAGGAGAAGGTATTAAGAAGATTCTGTATTCTCATTGAATATTTGACACCCAAAGTTACCATTTTGCAGAGGGAATCAGAGGAATGTCTTGTAGCAAAGACATCTTGTGAAATTTTTTCCTATACTGACTTGAGCCTAGTTGAAATGGCATCTTATGTACTTTGGTAACTTATCAGTATATTAGACATAGTTAGAGGCAACTAGAAGAAGGACTTAGATAGGCTAAAGATTGATTTTGTAGATTGTATATCCAAAATAATGAGATGATCATCAACAGGAAACAAGTTTTGTGATATAGTTTTTGACACCTTTGTCATTGATGTCAAATGGGGAGTATTATGTAGAGAAAATTGTATAGATGTAAATGCATATGTAAGGGGGAGCTGATGTATGTATCAATGTAAAGGAGTGATAAGGAATGTAATGATTCATCAAAACATGAATAAAATTGTTATGTTTTGAAGGCAATTTCTTTGCAGTTACTTTTATGTATTTTTGTTATGTATGACATCAATTTGGGACTTATCCAATTTTTAAAAATGTTTCCATCAATGCCAAAAGGGGGATATTGTTAGAAATATGGTCAGATAGATGTCATAGTGGTTTTCATTTATGGCAACATGTATGTAGCATTTCATTCATGCTTTTAGAGATAGAAAATTATCTAAGTGTTAGATAGTTTGCAACAATAAAGAGAATAGATCTTAAAAGTATGGATGACTCATTGAGATTAAGCTTAAACACAATAAAGGAAAGCTTTGTGACACTATCATGATGATGTGGTTAAGTGCACAGATGTGTACAAATAAAATGATGCAAGCTATGTTTAAAATACCAGTGTATGCATTTAACAAATCATTAACAAAGCATATCAATAAACAAAGTTGTACAACTTGAGGGATTATTTTGGTTAAAATATAATTACTAAGCCATGATGAGCCAACTATGGGGATAATAATCCATAAGTTATTGTATATTATGTCAAGCATGAAGGCTAACTATGAAGTAATTTGTGAATGTGCAAGGTATAAGTAAAGATCTTATATTGCATAGTTATGGTGTGCTCATGAGATCATTGCATAGTTACTGTGAAATCATGAGATGTTATTCAAGCCTTATGTGATAAGAGATCTGATGTATGATCAAAGAAAGTGTGATTTATAGTAGTGAAATAAAGTATTGCATGTATACCTATCTTGTGAAGAACTGAATAATATAATTGCATGTTAGGGTAGTAGGCTCTTCTTGCATACATTGTGATTATTCTACCAACTCCTAGCAAGGTTGAAGCAACTTCTAATAGGGTTGAGTCTTCTAATAAGGTTGAGTCTCCTAATAGGGACTCAAGACACTCTATGTACTTCATAGAATCCTAACAAGGTCAATATCTTTAACATGATCCTATTGTTTAGTAAATCATCTCGTGGGTATCATCCCCACTAGGGTTTTCCCTTGGCTAGGGTTTCCCTAGTTAACAAACAATGGTATTATGAATTCTCTATGTATATGGTTATATTTACTATTCAACATTGTTGGTTACTTTCATCTATGTTATAAAGTAAGTAACAATATTTAGTTGTGGGCAAAAGTTTGTAGAATACTAAGTCACCCCCCTCTCAATATTATCTATTTCTAACATGTTCATCACATTCATTTCTTTTAATCTTTGGCATTCAAGATTTTTTTTATTACTTTATCATTTATTCCATTTGAAAAGGCTGTGAATTTTTTTCTTAATGCATTCAAGAATGAATTTGACCAATGTTTAGACTATAAGAATTCTATAAGAAGACAATTGTAAAATGCAAAATGATGCCCACCCGCTAATTTTCTTGTAAGAACTAAACTAAAATAGATTAGAGATATACCTATGAACCTGTAGTAGTCAACCTGTGTTCTTGTAGCATTAGAATGTAGTCAAACAGAGCAGGATCATGGTACCAAAAAATTGTAAAAATAGAGAAAAATGTAGGCAACAGAAAATATACTCATAGTGCAAACCCATGACAAAGCAATCCCATTGATTTGGTAGGTGTTTTCACCAACCAGGTTAACCATAGGTTTGAAGATTAAATTTTAAAATGGATTTTTGGGAATAAACATTTTTGGTAGAGTGATCCTATAGGTATTACCAGCAAACCTGCTAGTAATAATAGGCATTCCCATGTATATATTGGAGAGTTGGAATGAAGAAGAAGGTTTCTAATGGCCACATGGTAGGTAAGAGATGTGATAGGCTCAATCCTATGTTTATGAGTTCACAATCCTACAAATTTATTCCCATAAACTTACAATTGTAAATTCGTGAAACTTATGTTTTTAAAGGTTTCACTATTGGAAAATGGATGATATGGTTGGTAGCATGTTTCTTGGATTGGGATTAATACTCCTGCAAACAATGTTAAAACCCTAACATGCAAAACAAAGCCACACCATGTTAGTTTTTTTTTTTGATTAGTAAGCATAAGTAAAATAAACAATTAAAAGTTACTTGAATGTGGGGTCCCATAGGGCATGCCAAAATGTATCACTATTTAATTAGTGTGCTAAGAAAATTTAAAACTAATATAACATTCACACATCTAAAGGAAATAATAGAACTTATGATGAGACAAAGGAAACACTATTGAGGAAGGCAAAGCAAGAATGGGGAACTCTTCAAGTGTATCCTTGATGTTTTGATGTGTCCAAGTGATAGTGGATGTATGCTCAAACATGCTTCAAGCCTTCGAGCGTTAGGAACCTTCAAAGGGATAAAATAAGGTGTATGGGGAGAGCATGGATTCCTGCATGGTAAAGGTGATTTTTTGATGATTTGTTCTTCAAGTGTACATTATCAGTTTGCATGGGAGTTGATATGAAATGTGAAGGGTGAGGGCTTCATTTATATGCCAAGGATATGAGGATGGAGGGCCAAGATGCATAGATGGAGAAAGGATGACGGAGGGCTAGGATGCAAGGAAAGGAGAGCACATGGATTGTGCTTCTTCAAAGTCGGAGCCATGTGACAAATGTCACAAGGGGATTGGATAGGAGAAGAGGGTCAAGATGGGTGGTCAAAGGGAGTTATAAGGGAGAAGGAGTGTGGAAGAAGGGTGTAAGAGGAACTTAAGGTCTATTCATGCATGTAAGATCCATTAATGCTCTTGGATATGAATGTAAGAGGATGGGGGAAGCATTTTGACTTTGGTTTGGGTTAGAAAGTCTTAACCCATGCTTATATTGTGTACATGTTTAGGATGGGAATTAGGCTTAGCTTAGGAGGGGTAAGGAGGTAAGTGGCTTAGCATTAATGGGATGGGTTAGTTAGTTGGTTAAGCAAGGTTTGTATGGGTGAATGGGTTGGTTTTGTGTAATGATAGGGCTTTAGGAATGGTCAGAGGTTTGAGATTGCTTTATTAAACAATTTATTTAATAAGTTAGGGTGTGGGATTAAATTAAATAGATTTATGCTATTATTTAATTTAATAGAGGAATAGGGATTTAATTGACAAGTTGACTACAGCTTGTCATTTTATTTTATCAATTAGAATATAGTTAATTAAATAAATTAATTGACTAGGGGATGATGATAATTTAATTAAATATAAAATACTAATTAATAACATCCTAGAAAATGATTAAATAAGATTACTTATTGATTACAATCAAATTTAGATGTTTACACCTGTGATCTATAAACAAAGTTAGAGAACCTAACACACATAAAAATAAACACAATACATCAGGTTTTTGGATTAGTAAAAGCAAGCATAAAATGATTGAGAGTGACCCAAATGTGGGGTCCCACCGGGTGTAACAAAATGTATCACATAAAAATAATTAGTATTAATGGAATACAATGATTAGATGAAGCACTCAACAAAAACAATAAGGTTAACACTTATGAATGTGTTGGTGTTTTGAAATGCTATAGGTTTCAAATTACCTCGATGAGAAAAAGACACATCTAGGGGCAGCTAACTCCCATCTTCAACATGCTATTTCATACATCAGGCCAACTATAAGGCTAGACCCTTCTTCTACCTTAGGCTAATCTAAAAAACCTAGGTAGGTTGACCTCATATTCAATTAATATGGTACCAGTACAAAACATATTCCTGAATCTAATAAGCATATTAAAAAACCCTTTATCTCCTATTGACTTATGCAATAACATAGATCTACAATAGCTAAATGCAAATCTATGAAATTCACAAGTTGAATGAGGGCATCCTTTTCAATTCTTCAACATGAAAGGGAAATAAAATTGATTAATGATGTTGAATATCAACACAACCTCAAATATGTAGCAACATGAACAAGTGATCCTGTAACTGATCAATGCCTTATCTATTGGGCACTTTCATGAATTCAATACATACATCTATGACATCCAAGACATATTTTATACACCCAAACATTAGATTTATCCTATCACTTTGTGAATTAGACATCAGTGTTCATTAAGATCTCATTCTCATGAAATATTCTTCTCCAATAATCCATAACCTTGTCAAACACATCAAGCATTTACTTGGTCCTTTGTTCCAATAGCAAAATATATCTGACATTCAACCTTAAAGGGATGCAAATGAGTCTCAGTTCTTTGTTTCTAGACTACATAAGACTGTAGGTTACTGAGATAGGAGATGAGAATTAGAATGAAACTAATGAAATTCTTGCTCATTCGTATTCATTTCTTTGAAACAATACATTCAAATGCATGAAATTAAAACATAAAAATAGCTAATAACTTTCTATGTTATCTTCACTACTGCTGACATACAAGAGAAATATGCTAAAGAATAATTATGGAATCACAATTTTGGATCCAACAAAGTGGTCTCATAGAAAGACTAAAAATTTCCAACCAACAATGGTCTCAACATGAAAAAATTGGAACCAACCTTTACAATGGATGAAAGAAAGAAAGATATAGAGGAGGAGTGAATTATTAGATTTGATCTCGAGATGACATGTGTCCACTTGTAATTTCATCCTTTGTTGTTGCAAAACCTTTTCATCTTTCTATCCATTTGATCTGATTTAGTTTTTATCACTTTCCTATAAAAAACTTGAAATATCTCTTGTTCAATGATGAAAACCATTCTGTTTGCCAAAAATCTGAAAGCCTTATGAAATGCTGGTAAAAATCTAGGTTTAAACTAAATGAAGGTGGTGAAAATTGACCCCAACTGCATTTTACCATGTTTTATCAAGCCTGTAACTATGTTTTCAGTTTTCATCAATTTCACTAAGAAGGCAAAAATTTTACATTTCTACCTATAACTCAAACCAATGAATTCTTGTGCAAAAACAAACCCCATAATTAGAAAGTTTGTCTTCACCCAATTCTGATGATATATAATATGCCTATGTTTTCCTATAGGGAACCCCCTGAATCTCAATTTGAAAAAATACCCCCTGCTATGACTCTGGTCTGCATTTTTGAATTTCTTCAAAAATTTAAAATTTTCTAAGGTTTGAACTTTAGAATATACCTTTTTCAATTTAAAATTCTGCACGGGCATTTTCTTGACAAAATAATTAATTTTTTTTTTATCATTTTCAAAATTTTCCCTATCCCTGGATCTTAGGTAAAACTTGCCTTGACTAGGCTGCCACATGGAAGCATCTAATTTTCCAACCTCTGCCACTCAGTTGCCACTAGGTGCCACATGGCACCATCCTATTTATCTACCAAGCATCACCATGTGGTGGCCTCTCATTTGTTTCTTGAACTACCACATCACTTCTACCTATACATGTTGACTGGATTGCCTCCTCACCACTGGCCTATGCCCACTACCACATAATGCTTAGGCACTTCCCTGCATTATTTAACTTTCGAGAAACTTCCTAAATTGGGGAAGTAGCCACTGTAGGATGCACCATGTGGCACAATCCTATGCATCTAGCACCACATCATCATGCTTTTTGGTTTATTTGAAATTTCTTTCAAGTCACCTCTAGGTCAAAATTTTGGTTATTGTGCCACCTGGCCACAACAGGCTCCTCCTAGCCTCACAGCTTCCAAAAGTCATGTGTCCTTAAGACACTATGGTTATTGAGTGTTGTTGTATTTAAATGTTAAAAATTTTCCCATCACAACCAATGTGGGATATAGCTTATAAGTCTTCTCTCTACCTGTGCTCTAATTTCAAACATAATATGGCAAGTGTAGACTTGATTATGCCAAAGTAGGACTCTTGGGTGTTATCTTAGATAACCTCTATGGCACCTATGCAGTTCTCAGCCAAATTAAGCTTTTCCATAAAACTTTCAAATGGTCACTATTTCATTTCAAACTATGGCTTCTCCCTTTGACTGGCTGCTTGGAAGGATTTTCTTCATGACAAAGCATGACTAGTTCTTCTGCAACGAAATCTTTGAGAGGAAAAAGAATGAGAACCTTCCATCTTGCATCAACATGCTGCACATCTCTAGCAAGCATTGCATATATGATCTGTGCAACAATATCTATGTTACTAAATCACACTAAAAATCTATACTTGGGTGTATTATACTTGTTCTTGTCCTAATTTATCAAGTAGATTCTCGCTTTAAAATCAATCTTTTTCTCTTGCCTACCCTTGAACTTGACCTTATACCTTTTAAAATAAGCCTTGGACTTCTAGGCCTTGAAAAATATCATGGTTGCTGAAACTCTCTCCTGCCATTTGCGTAGATTAACTTCCTCCTAGCTGATAGTCTACTTCTCAGAAGGAAGCTCCCTTCTTTGCAAAATTTGGTGGCTATTTTAACTTTCCTAGTGTCTTGTTTTCAATGCAATTCCTTCTATTTCATTGCGCCTCCACTCTTTTAAATCATGAGCCAACTGTTCTCCTCTATTTTCAACATGGGGCTCTTTAATATTTAGAAAGCTAGCATTGACTCCCCTATGTGGGCATCTTCCTTCTTTTGTTTGCCTTGGACTTCCTCTGTATTCACAAATGGGAAAACAAAAAGAAATTGAAGCTTTTAAGAAATGTGTAGGGATATGGTTGGGCATGGAGGTAGTCTCAACTTGCAAGTTTAGACTTTCTATTTCTCTTCCCTTCCTCACAGTTTCTTTCTCTGCCCTGCACTTCAATGAAAAGGCTTGTATAATCTACTTGTGAGGTGATATTCAATTGCCAAATGGTGAGAAATGCATGAAGAAGATATTCAAAATTCTGCCCCTGTTATTCCACTTATAGAACTCATTCCTGCCATAGATGGAGTGGAGAGAATACTACCTTATATATTAAAATATCCTCTGGTAGAAAGGGCTTCTTATTGTATATGTTGAATGCTTATTTATCATAAACATTAGGATGTTTTAAAAAAAAAAGTTTATCCGGATAACTTGGGTACTTAAAAAAAAAAAAGATGGCCTCATTGTAAAGCCCTATGGTTTATTATTCTTAAAACATATAATGTGCTATTTAAATGATAAGTTCTTAAAAATTTCTAGCATTAAAAACCATCTACAAAATCCCATCAACATACATTGTGTCTTGAAATGAAAATGCCCTTTCCAGAAATCATTGAATGTCATGCCATATGAGAGCTCAATCACCACCCATTTCTCTATGTTGTTGATTTAGCAAAATAGGAAGAAGATTGTGGTTCATTCTCACAATATCTTCTTTAATCCACAAACATGAAACTTGTGACTGGCAAGAAAACACTTTTGCTAAATAAAACATTGGCCATGACCACTTTTATTCAATTCTGCAAATTGTGAAATTGTGTTTGGAGGTCCGCTAGCTGGCTTTAAAAGCTGATTCAATCAAGTAACCAGGCCACAAAAATTGGCATGAGTGTTCAATACTACATGCTCTACATTATTGCGAATTCTTAGCAAATGAAAAATTCACAATCAAAAGATTTTAATTGCCAAACATCCATACTTCAATTATCCTGTAGGCAAACAATGTTAAAAAACATAAACTAGGCTTGGGTTCGACATTATAAACTGGTTTATTGATCACTTGGGGTTTTGAAACCTAGGGTATAGGTTCTTTTCCATTCAAAGGATAAGAATTCATAATTAGGGCTTATGACAAACAATAGGATGAACATTTGAAAATTTTAAACTGGGAAATGTGTCAAAAAGTAATTTTTGGTAAACAAACGAACATAAGAAAGTATACAGATGGATTTGTCATGACTTGAGAATTGGCATAATTCAAGGAATTCCAAGACACAACACAATGGTAAAATCTTACCAATCATCAGATCAAAATTATAATGTGCCGAATAGGGGTATGATCAATCTGGATACCTTAGTCATAACAAAACAATGTAAACTAGTTTTTTAATCATGTTCAAAAATTCATCAAATGGATTTGTCATGATCTCAAAATTGGAACATATGAAGTGTCTAACCCCTAGAACATAATAAATAATTTCTTCATTTGGGTCAACTAGTTTAAAGATATAATTGGTCGAATAGGGCTTCCCAAAATTGTGAACAACTACACAAATGCACGAAAAAATAAATGACCAACTTTGAGAGGTTCAAAAATTGATCAAACAGATATAAAATAGGCTGAAAATAAGAACACATGTTCTTTTATATGCATACTAAACATACTAAAAGTGGAAGGTCATAAGGCATTCCTAGGTAAGAGCTATTCAAGGACAAACTAGGCTACTGTATGCATTTTGACACCTAGGCAAAATTGGCAATTCTGACACTAGCTCAAAATGGGACTTCACTGAATGATTTGGGATGAAAAAATAACATTGTGGATCACATTTATATGTAAAATGAAAAGTGTTAAGCCATTTAAACACCATCTAGGCTTGAAACTAACAATCGACTACATATGCATATGCATAAAAAGCATCCATAGGGCATTGATTCTTCAAAATTTTCAATATGTGACTAAAAATTGACCATGCAATTTTCAGTCCCAACAGTGGCTCTATCTAGGGATGCATGTCCCTTGTAGGTATGGTAAGGATTCAGATATTTGGAAGAAGTAGACCACACACAAAAAATTTCTCTCAAAAAACTTTATTGAAAGTAAGAAATCTAGTTCTACTATGTACAAATGATGACCTCGAGCCACCGAACTTCAATAATTTTTTTTACCTCTATCATAAATCTAATTCTCATATGAAGTTTCATGAGGTAAATTGGAAATACTTCTCCTATCAGTTTCACCAATCATATTAGCATCATGAATCAACTCACTTGGCAGAACTGAATCTACATCCTCAATTTCATAATGCATACAAAAACTAGCTTCACTTTCAACCATTTTCTTATTATGAAAGTCCTGATCAGCATGCTAAAAAATATTAGACTCAAACTAAAAATCTTCTTCATCAATTGAATCAAGCATATTATCACTCATGAATGTGAAAGGTTCATATTCAACATGGGGAAAAAGGTCACACATACATTGAAAATGTGTATCCTTATGCATAACTAGATGGCACTCAAATGAGCAATTAGATTTGTACTCACACATGAAATCAATGTTAGAATCTAAAACTAATCCAGGATCTTCAAATGGTCTTTTGAAATCAGCAAATGAATTAGTCATTATGTTAGAGTATTCATTATAAAACTTAGTACAAGGTGCATGCTGATTTTAAACAACAATTTTGTCAAACACCTTGTCATCTACATCATGAGATGCAACATCATCCTCATAATCACTATCAAACTTGAAAGAAGAACAATCTAATCTCTCACAATAGCAGGATAAAGTATTATCATTAAGATCATCCTCAACTAAATCTAAACATTCCATGTCTTCTTCAAACAACAGGTTGATAATTCCATGTAATGATCCTCTTTGAACATTTTGACAAAAAATAGGTTGATCATCACCAAGATCTTCATCATATAAAGCATTAGTATACACTATAAAATCATTTCTTACATCACTGTCATGAACACTTTCATCATGTAAAGAAGAAAAATCAAAATCATCACCAGAAGACACATCATTAACTCCATCAATGCAGCATATAGAATATGAGTCAATATTACTTGCATTGTCTTCATGAAGGTGACTCAAATGTCTTGCAAACCAATTATAATTAATATCACCAATAGATGCTGATGCATTAACCTTAGAATCATTATACATCTACCAACATAAGAGTACTTACTTCTGCCATTGCTTTCTTCTTCCTAATTTGCATTAGATTCATGTGAAGATGAATATGTACTATTACTATCCTCTTCTTGACTTGAGGAACAACTCTCATCATTGTCTTCACATGAGGCTTCTTCATAATATGTTAGATCAACAACTTCTCCATCATCACTTCACACATCACTTCCAGCCTCTTCATCCTCATATTGTGATGAATAATTTTCCTCTTCATGACTAGTTATGTTTTCAACAAAATGCAAATCATCAATAGAAGAATTAATAACTGAATTTATATCTTGCATATACACTTTGTCAAATGAATTAACTCTATCATCTACTGTTGTAAAAATAGAAACATGTGCATTACATTCTGCAAGAACAAACTCATCTTTTCTGTAAAACAAATAAACTTCATCTGCACATGTCTTTAATTCTAAATTTTCAACAAAATCATCTACCATATTAGGGGTACCTACTTGCTCATCTGAATTCTCCACTTGATTAAAACTTATAGTAGGGGTATTGATAAGCTAATTTGAAATTGAAGCATCAACACCACATTCATCCTTTCTTTCAAACACATTATACTAGCACACATTTCTAGCAAAATGACTTCTAGTCAATCTATATCTTAGATTGTTTTCAATCTCTATAGCAGTCATAAAAGCCTAATATAACGTCCTAGGTTCTTTATCCCTCAATAAATAACTCATTTTCTTGTCAAATGCATCAAGATAAACCACTAAAAACACTTGATCATCCATCTTATAATTCTCAAGAATTTCATTTAAAACCTTTGCAAATATGATATTAAATTTAAGAACTAATTGACCATCCCTAATTTGAATTTTTAAGAACATATGAAAACAATCAAAGATGCTTACTCTCTCCCCAAACTACTTCATGAAGGATAAAAGAAATTCATCCCAAGATGAAATTGAGCATGTCGGTAGAAAGGAAAACCAATCCCTAGCATCACGTTCAAAAGTTTGAACAAATAATTTTATATGAACATCTTCATGAGAAATTTCAAAATCACCAATCAAATCACTAAACATCTAAACATGATGACTGGCTGAATTTTCATGGTCCCCACTAAACTTAGGTAAATAATTTTTGAGATCATAGGGCATGGTATTTGGTAAACCATGAATACCATTGAAATTTAATGGCATATATCTCTTGGTAGAAATAGATCTATAGTTCTTATCCATGGACTACATATCAGGTGAAGGGAAATTTGATATTTCTAACAAGTTTAAAACTCAATCATGATAATTACTTCCAGAATTCATTACTTTTAGTAGATCTAAAATTATTTCTACCAAATAAATCTCTTCAAATACACTTCACAAACTTTATACAACAAGTTGAAACTAAATCCAATGAAGTGTATAAAACTTGTCAAACTATTCTCCTCCTTTTAGTGTTGAAACTCACTTGATGGAGAACACTACCTTTTAGCAATCAATTTTCATGAAAAGATAATACATGAAAATAAAAATACCTCAGGATCTGGATCGTTGAAAGTTCTTTGTCCACTATTTACAATAGTAGACCCAAAATCTCATCAGTTCTTTACTGAACTATTTGAACCAACACATCACAAATCTTACCAACCTTTTGAATGTTTCAACCTCTTTGAATCTGCTCTTCTCCTTTAACAACAAATCACAATTCATGTATAGAACTACATTGATATAGAGATTAACTTCAAGTCAACACTCACATTAAGTGAGACATGAATTGCATTAGTCTTGAAGTTACCCCAAATTGAATTGAAACAACAATAGATAGAAGACACCTGTTCATATTTATTCTTTAAATTGAAACCTCTACACAAAGCTGAAACATAAATTTCTCGACTTTGAAATTACAACAGAAACTCACACCGAATATAACTAATTGAAGGCATACTCATTTCTCAACACAATTTGCATCCAATTTAAGAACTACTATTGTAAGAGAATAAATCTTACTCGGGAACATGAAATGTAGCAAGGAAATGAATTGAACACATCAACTTATTGCTGTATAAAAAATTTCTCCATGTCTTTCCTTCTATATTTTGAATCCCTTTAGATTCTCAAGGTTTGTCTATCATGAATCTCAACACAATTCCCTAGTAGAGTTTCCATTTGGTTGGTGTTTTGAAATGCTACAGGTTTTAAATTACCCCAATGAGAACAAGACACATCTAGGGGTAGCTAACTCCCATCTTCAACATGCTATTTCATACATCAGGCCAACTATAAGGCTAGACCCTTCTTCTACTTTAGGCTTTGCAAAACCTAGGTGGGTGAACCTTAGATTCAATTAATATGGTACCGATGCGAAACATATTCTTGAATCTTATAAGCAAATTAAAAAATCCTTAATCTCATATTGACTTATGCATTAACATAGATCTACAATATTTAAATGAAAATATATGAAATTCACAAGTTGAGTGAGGGCATCCTTTTTAACTCTTCAACATGAAAGGGAAATAAAATTGATTAATGATGTTGAATATCAGCACAACCCCAAATATGCAGTAGCATGAACAAGTGATCCTATAACTGATTAGTGCCTTATCTATTGGGCAATTTTGTGAATTCAATACATACATATGTGATATCCAGGACATATTTTATACACCCAGACATCAGATCTATCCTATCACTTTGTGAATTAGACATTGGTGTTTATTAAGACCTCATTCTCATGAAATATCCTTCTCCAATAACCCGCAACCTTATCAAACACATCAAGCATTTACTTGGTCCTTTGTTCCAACAACAAAATATATCTAACATACAACCTTAAAGGGATGCAAATGAGTCTCAGTTCTTTTTTCCTAGACTACATAAGACCGTAGATTATTCAGATAGGAGATGAGAATTAGAATGAAACTAATGAAATTCTTGCTCATTTGTATTCATTTCTTTGAAACAATACATTCAAATACATGAAATCAAAACATAAAAATACCTAATAACTTTCTATATTATCTTCACTACTACTATCATACAAGAGAAATATGCTAAAGAATAATGGTGGAATCAAAGTTCTGGATCCAAAAAAGTGGTTTCATAGAAAGACTGAAAATTTCCAACCAACAATGGTCTCACTGTGAAAAAAATGGAACCAACCTTTACAATGGATGAAAGAAAGAAAGACATAGAGGAGGAGAGAATTCCTAGATTTGATCTGGAGATGACATGTGCCCAATTGAAATTCCATCCTTTACTGTTGCAAAACCTTTTCATCTTTGTACCCATTTTATTTGATTTAGTTTTCATCACTTTCTTGTAACAAACTTGAAATATCTCTTGTTCAATGATGAAAACCATTCTGTTTGCCAAAAGTCTAAAAGCCTTATGAAATGCTAGATAAAGTCTTGGTTTAAACTGAATGAAGGTGATGAAAATTGACCCCAACTACATTTTTACCATGTTTTACCAAGCCCATAACTATGTTTTTAGTTTTCATCAATTTCACTAAGAAGGCCCAATTTTTACATTTCTGCCTAACTCAAACTAGTGAATTCTTGTGCAAAAACAAACTCCATAATTGGAAAGTTTGTCTTCTCCCAATTCTGACGATATATAATATGCCTATGTTTTCCTATAGGGAACCCTTGAATCTTAGTTTGAAAAAATACCCCCTATTATGACTCTTGTTTGCATTTTTGAATTTCTTCAAAAATTTAAAATTTTCTAAGGTTTGAACTTTAGAATATACCTTTTTTAATTAAATAGTCTGCATGGGCATTTTCCTGACAAAATAATTAAAAATTATTTTTTATCATTTTCAAAATTTTCCCTATCCTTGGATCTCAGGTCAAACCTAGTTTGATCGGGCTGCTACGTGATAGCACCTGATTGGCTGACCTCTGCCACTCACCTACCACTAGGTGCCACATGGCACGATCCTATTTGTCCACCAAGCATTGCCATGTGATGACCTCTCATTTGTTGCTCAAACTACCACATCGCTTCTTCCTATGCATGTTGACTAGATCACCACCTCACCACTAGCTTGGGCTCACTGCCATGTTGCGCTTAGGTGCTTCCCCACATTATTTAACTTTTGAGAAACTTCCTAAAGTGGGGAAGTGCCCACTGCAGGATGTGCCACATGGAACAATCTTGCATTTCTACTACCACATCATCATGATTGTTGGTTTATTTAAAATTTCTTGTAAGTCATCTCCAGGTCAAAATTTTGGTTATTGTGCCACCTAGCCATAGCAAGCTCCTCCTCAACTCATGGCTTCCAAAAGTTGTGTGCCCTTAAGAAACTATGGTTATTGAGTGTTGTTTTCTTTAAATGTTAAAAATTTTCCCATCACAACCAATGTGGGATATAGCTTATAAGTCTTCTCTTTGCCTATGCTTTGATTTCAAATGCAATATGGCCAGCGCAGACTTGATTATGCCAAAGCCAAACTCCTGTGTGTTATCTTAGATGATCTCTATGACACCTATGTAGTTCTCAACCAAATCAAGATTTTCCATGAAACTTTTGAATGGTCGCTATTTTGTTTTAAATTGAGGCTTCTCCCTTTGATTGGTTGCATGGAAGGATTTTCTTCAAGATAAAGCATGACTAATTCTTTTGCAACACAATCTCTGAGAGGAAAATGAATGAGAACCTTCCATCTTGCATCAACATGCTGCACATCTCCAACAAGTGTTGCATATATGATTTGTGCAACAATATTTGTGTTACTAAATTGCACTACAAATCTATACTTGGGCGTATTATACTTGTTCTTGTCCTAATTTATCAAGTAGATTCTCACTCTATAATCAATCTTCTTCTCTTTCCTGTGCTTGAACTTTACCTGATACCTCTTAAAATAAGCCTTGGACTTCTAGGCCTTGAAAAATATCATGGCTGCTGAAACTCTCTCCTACCATTTGCGTAGATTAACCTCCTCCTAGTTGACAGTCTACTTCTCAAAAGGAAACTCCCTTCTTTGCAAACTTTGGTGGCTACTTTTATTTTCTTGGCATCTTCTTTTCAATACAATTTCTTCTATTTCATTGTGCCTCCACTTTTTTAAATCATGAGCCAACTGCTCTCCTCTATTTTCAATGTGGGGCTCTTTAATAATTAGAAAGCTATGATTGACTTCCCTGTATGGGCATCTTCCTTCTTTTGTTTGCCTTGGGCTTCCTCTATAATCATGAATGGGAAAACAAGAAGAAATTGAAGCTTTTAAAAAATGTACAAGGATACGGTTGGGCATGGAGGTAGTCTCCACTTGCAAGTTTAGACTTTCTATTTCTCTTCCCTTCCTCACATTTTCTTTCTCTGCCCTGTACTTCAATGAAAAGGCTTATATAATCTGCTTGTGAGGTGATATTCAATTGCCAAATGTTGAGAAATGCATGAAGAAGATATTCACAATTCTGCCCTTGCTGTTCCACTAATAGAACTCATTCCTGCCACAGATGGAGTGGAGAAAATGCTGCCTTATATATTCAAATATCCTCCAGTAGAAAGGACTTCTTATTGTATATGTTGAATGTTTATTTATCATAAACATTAGCACATTTTAAAAGAAAAATGTTTATCCAGAAAACTTGGGTACTTTAAGAAAAAAAAAGATGGACTCATTGTACAACCATATGGTTTATTATTCTTAAAACATATAATGTGCTATTTAAATGATAAGTTCTAAAAAATTTCTAGCATTAAAACCCATCTACAAAACCCCATGAACATACATTGTTTCTTGAAATGAAAATGCCCTTTCCTAAAAGCATTGCATATCGTGCCATATGAGAGCTTAATCACCACCCATTTCTCTTTGTTGTCGATGTAGCAAAATAGGAAGAAGTTCTCACAATATCTTCTTTAATCCACAAATCAGAAACTTGTGACTGGAAAGAGAACACTTTTGATGAATAAAACATTGGCCATGATCACTTTTAATCAATTTTGCAAATTGTGAATTTATGTTTGGAGGCCTGCTAGCTGGCCTTAAAAACTAATTCAATCAAGTAACCAGGCCACGAAAATCAGCATGAGTGTTTAATCCTACACACTCTACCATACTAAAAATTCTTAGCCCATGAAAAGTTCCCAATCAAAGGATTTTAATTGTTAAACATCCATACTTCAATTATCCTTTAGGAAAATAGTGTTAAAAAACATAAATTGGGCTCGTGTTCAACATTATATACTGGGTTATTAATCACTTGGGGTTCTAAAAACTAGGGTATAGGTTCTTTGCCATTCAAAGGATAAGAAACTATAATTAGGGATTATGATAAACAACAGGATGAATTTGGCAAATTTATGAAAATAGGCACTTGGAAAATTTAAACTATGAAATGTGTCAAAAAGTAATTTTTGGTAAACAGACAGACATAAGAAAGTATGCAGGTGAATCTTTCATGACTTGAGAGTTGACATACTTCAAGGAATTATAGGACACAATGTGATGGTACAATCTATTTAGGCTTAGTAATCACGAGATCAAAGTTATAATGTGCTGAACAGGGGTATGGATCAATCTGGATACCTTAGTCATAACAAAACAATGTAAGCTGGTTTTTTAATCATGTTCAAAAATTGATCAAACAGATTCGTCATGATCTCAAAATTGGAACATATGAAGTGTCTAACCCCTAGAACATAATAATTTTTTTTTCATTTGGGTCAACTGGGTCAAAGATATAATTGGTCGAATAGGGCTTCCCAGAATTGTGAACTACACAAATGCACGAAATAGTAAATGACCAACTTTGAGGGGTTCAAAAACTGATCAAATTGATTTGAAATGGGCTGAAAATTGGAACACATGTTCTTTGATATACATACTAAACATCCCCAAAGTGGCAGATCATGAGATGTAACTGGGTAAAATATATTCAAAGACAAACTTGGCTACTATACACATTTTGATACCTCGGCAATATTGTGAATTTTGACATAGCTCAAAATGGGACTTCACTGAATGATTCAAGATGGAAAAATAACATTGTGGATTATATGAATATGACAAATGAAAAGTGTTAATCCACTCAAACACCATCCTGGACTCAAACTGACAACCAGCTACATATGTGTAAAAAACATCCATAGGGCATTGATTCTTCAAAATTTTCAAAATGTGGATAAAAGCAAATAAGGTGAAAGAGAATGCAAACCACATGATTAACATTCCAAGCCTCCTTTGATGAGTGGATGCATTAAAGATGGTGATATGTGTGCTCAATCTTGCTTCAAGCCTTCAATGGATGAAACATGGTGTATGAAGTGATTATGGATTCCTACATGGTAAGGCTATGGAGTAGTAATTTGTTACCCAAAGGGGCATTATAAGTTTGCATAAAAAGTGGATAGATTATGAGAGGGAAATGATCCAATTTATAGGCCAAGGATGTGAGGATGGAGGGCCGAGATGAAAACATGGAGGAAGGATGAGGGAGGACTACGATGCAAGGAGAGGGAAGCACATGGATTATGTTTTCTCAAATCCATAACCTTGTGACAAGTGTCAAAAGGAGATTGGATGTGAGAGGATCATAAAAATTGATGGTCAAAGGAGTTATGAGGGGGATGGAGTGTGGAAGAGGGATTTAAGAGGCTTTAAATGCTTTATAAGAGCATTTAATACCTTTGGATAGGAATGTAAGAGGGATGGGATGGGAGTTCGACTTGCTTTTGTTTAGGAATTCTTATGCCTTTCTTAAAGTTGTGGACATGTTTAGGGAAAGGTTTAGGATTAGCTTAGGAGGGGATTAGGATGCAAGTGGCATGTTAGATGGATGTAGGAAGGGTAGCTTTAATGAGGTGCGTTTATTAGTTGGCTAAGAGATGTTAGCATGGGTGAATGGTTTGAATTTAGTGTTAGAAATATATAATACTAAGAGGGTGGGGGGGGGGTGTGTGTGAATTAGTATTATACAAACTTTTGCCCATAATTGAATATTTTTAATTACTTTATAACTTGCATATGAAAGTAAACCAACAATGTTGAACAATAAATAAAAACATACACATAGAGAACTCATAACACCATTATTTATTAACTAGGGAAACCCTAGCCAAGGGAAAACCACAGTGGGGATGATACCCACAAGATGATCCACCAAACAAAAGAATCCTATTAAGGATATTGACCTTGTTAGGAGTCTATGAAATACATATAGTGTCTTAAGTCTTTGTTAGAGGACTAGGTCCTATTAAAATCCTCAACCCTATTAGGAGTTGGTAGATCAAGTACAATGTATGCAAGAAGAGACCACTGCCCTGATATGCCATTAAGTTTCCTCACAAGAATAAGTATACATGCAATACTATATTACTAGTATAACTCACACTTTCTCTGATCATACATCAGATCTCACATCACATAAGGCTCACATATCATTCGAGATTTCTTCATAATAGCTTGCATCAGATTCACACATCACATCATCTACACAATATATGATCTTTAGTTATATCTAAAAAATTAATAAATCTCTTCTTAGTTGGCCTTGATGCATTCACACAATTGACTAACTATAAAACCACTTTGGGATTACCATCTAAAGTATTGGCCCATTATGATTAAGTAATTATTTTGTTACCATAATAATTTCTTAAGCCATATAATCCAATATGTTGTCATGCTATGTTTTGCTCTATTAGATACCTAAACTGGTAAATCAACTATAACTTACGCAGTACAGTCTATACTGATCTGTGCACTAACATATGTCATCATGACACTATCAATTTACTATCATCATCTACACATGTCCCAAATCCAACTTGAACCCTATCATAGATACATATTGTATCTATCTTTGCACTGCTGCAACTTGTCTAACACTTAGACAATTTTCTAGCTCTGATTGCATATATGAAATACCAAATAAATGTTGTCATAAAGGAAAATACTTTAGACATCTATCTAACCATATTTCCAACAATCCCCTCCTTTGGCATTGATGGAAACATTAGGTAAAATTGACTAAGTCCCAAAATGATATCATACAAAAAATATAAATACACAACTTAACTACAAAAAATTCCTTCAAAACTAAAAATCTTATTCATGGTTTTGATAAATCATTACATTCCTTATCACTTCATTACATAGGTACACTCCTCCTTACATGTATATACACACACTTTTTCTTTACAAACATACACATATAAAATCTTCCTTACATATACTTCTCCCCCTTTGACATCAATGGAAAAGGAGCTAAAAAAAGATGTATACAAAACTGTGTTGCCTTATTCTAGCTATACAATCTACAAAACTAAGTTTGAGTCTCTCAAGATCTTTCTTCGAGTTCTCTTTGACCATGTTAGATATACTGATTAGTGTGCAAAGTGCATATGATGCAATTTCAACCACTCTCAATTTAGAATAGGAAAATTTATCATAGGAGGCCTTAGCTACATGACACTCCTCCAATTGCCTCTGCAAAATACTAATTTTGGGTGACAAAACTTCTCCAAGAGTAGAGAATCTTCTAATTACTTCCTCCTTATCAATTTCAATGCCTCTAATAGCATTGTGAATCTTCTCCATTTTAGTTCTAAAATCTTCAATGTTTGCCTCTTGTAGCTACAATCTAGTAGTGAGTGTTTGAAGCTCACTCATTTGGCCTTTGATCTGATTGTCAAAATCTAACAAGTAATTGTATGATATTGTGCACTGTCCATACAACTTCTTATCTTCATATTTGCTCTTCCTTAATTCTTTGATGCACACATCTAATGTTTTCAAATAATTTTTGACATTTGTACATACTGTATCAAATAGTGATGCATCATGCTTTGCTTGTGCTTATACTAAAGAAATTTTAGACAAGGTTGTGAATTCTTCATCAAAAGATTTCACCAATTATTTCACCTTTGTATTTAAGTATGGATTTTTGACAGTTGTGTGGAGTATCCTCTGCATTCTCTCCAAGACTACTGTCAACATTTTTTTTAAAGACTTCATTGATTTGTTCTTTTCAAATAATTTTCTCATGGAGCTCATTAGTCCATTCTGATCATCATCATCATTAGATACTACTACTGCTATTGCTGCTATTGGATTTGCTATTGGAATTTGTGCAAATGATTTTAGTTTAGTACTTTCTTTTCTTCCTCTTGTCTTCTTTTCTCCTTCTCTCCTTCTCTCTTTTTTTCTTCCCTAACTTTCTTTCTTTCTTCTTCTAATATGTCTTTCTCCTTTTCTACTTCCTTTCTTTTCTCTTCTTTTCTTCTTTCTTCTTCTTTGTTCTTTTCTTCTTTCTTTCTCTCTTCTTCTTTGATCTCTTCACATTTCTTTTTCTTTCTTTCCTCTTCTTTCCTCTTCTCATTTTCAATTCTATCTTCTTCTCTCTTTCTTTCTACTTCTCTCTTTCTCTCTGCTTCTTTTCTTTCTTTCTTCTTCCTATAACCTTTTCTTTTCTACATTTTTCTTTCTTTATTATTCTTCATCCTCTTCATCTAATCTAGTATAAAGAGTGATATTGCCAAAAATGTTAATTCCAAATGCTTCAAATAGGTTTTCTTTAGCATCTATAGTTATATGCGTACTATCCACTTGCATGGATTCAATATCCATAACTATATGAAGAGGTGAATAGGTTTGTTATTCCTCTTCAACTTATTCTTCACCATCAGTAGGAGTACTAGCCTCCACATAGATTAGACTTGATGTTCTGGATGCACACTCTCCTTCGTGACTTTAGGCATGAAAGTCATGTATTTTACTATGGCTTTTTCTATTTCCTTCCCGAATTCTTCACAATTACCTCCCATAAGAAGAATTTCTCTTCTTTTGTTCCTCAACAAAGGTTCAATACCTTCCAATATCTTCTCAATGTCTTCTTTTGTGTCAACTTCACATAATCTATTTATCATATTCTCTCTTAACTTAGTATCTTCTTCTATTACTACCCTCTTCCTGTTTAGTAATCTATTGTATAGATCTTCCGGAATATTATTTTGAATGTTGTCAAATCTTTTATTTCTTGGGATCATATTTCTTACTATGGCATTTTCCAGATGTCTCCTACCCAAGTTATTGTACAAACTATAATACTTATTCAACATAATAAAATTGTCATTATTTATAATCTGCATGTTTAGGTTTCTTCCTTTGGTTTTTAAGCTTCCTTTCTAGTTGGTGTCCTTCCTTTGCTAATTTTCTTCTCTTCATCAGATTCCTCAAAATCACTGATTTGCAATGTTTTTCTTCTTTTCTTAGGTCCACTGGTGGTTTTCATAACCCTTTTCTTGGAGGATGGTGTTGGTTCTTGTTTAACCTTCACCCATCTCCTAAATTTTCTTTATGCAATAGATGTATCATCTTCTTATTTTCTCTTATCCTGATCATGATGTAATCTAACTGGTTGAACTTGCACAACAACTACATAAGGTCCAATAGGTCTTGAAATTGTTACAATAGTAATAGGTGTAGCCACAAACACCTTAGTCTAATCATTGGCTTTCATCTCCATTTCTATTCCTTTTGGCTCATTAAATTCTTCTCTTGTCATACCGAATTCTTTAAGAATGGATTCTATTTTCTTCTCCAAATTCTTTTTAATCATTTTTCTATAAAGTTTAGAATGAACTTCCCTTATCTTTTCCTCATAGGTACTCCATCTAGGACATTCAATATCCTTCTCAAACTGTAATATGATCCGCACATATCCTTCTATGACTTCTTCATTCATTTTGTACCCTATTGGCTCAATAAACTTTACCCTAGGTTCTACTGCCTCCATACATGTAGTATCCATTTCTACCATGAAATATATCTCTTTTTTGTATTTTTTTGCCATAGAGGGAGGGATTCTCCTCTTCTTTATCTTAGATTGGAAGCTCTTCATCATTCTATCAATGTCACTGTCTCTAACATTCTCTAATTTGGCCCTGTAGCACTATGTTACCAACTTCATTGAACATACATCACTGTCCCAACTTGTCATACTAGGGAACTACTTGCTTGCATTAAATAAAGTGTGTTAACAAGGATTCAAATATGAAAACTACATTTTTTGACTTCTCCAGCTTTGCAATATTGTCTAACAATTGTGTTAGGATAATCTCACACATATTTATTTTCTTTTTCTCAACTACCATTACATAAGTTATATATATGAAACTTGATGGAACAGAGTTCACTCTAGAACTATGACTCAGTTTATATCCTATATTTTTTCTCAACACTCTTACTCCTTTTTCCTGGATCATGTTAACTTTCATATTCCTTGCATTAAACTTAGTATACAAGTTTGTCTCAACTTTCTTTCTCACATTCCTATCATTTACTAGATTGCAACCTTCATTGCTTAAACCTATAACTTTATGGATTAAGTCATTGTGAATAACAATAGGCACATTGCCTATCCAAAAAATTTCTTCATGAACTCAACTTAGGATAATTTTTATCCACTCATGATTATCAAATTCCATGTAGAACATATACTTAACTAGGTTTAAATTATTTAGGTATGCATATTAAGATTTTAGGGTTAGGTCTCCATTACACATAACTCCTAAATCTTTATGGATTTCCTCATCTCTAATGTTCTCAAGGTTCTAGTGAATGTAGTTTTGAACATCTTCTATATGAAGTAAATTTGACAGGATTTGAAAAAATGCTCCTAACGAATCATCAACAAGTGAAATTAATAGATGCTTCTTGAATTTGTATCTAGGTCTCTCACTTACATCAAAAAATTATTGGCTTGCTATACTACTAACTACTTAGGACTTTTTAAATTCACACTTTAAATGCTTCACTTTGCATTTTAATTTTCTGTTGAATTTCTCATAAATCACTCCAAACTCTTTACATTATGAAATAGTACTCACAATCTTGTTTTCAATCCTTAAATCATTTCAAATCTTACTCCGCACTAAATGTGCATCTACTTCATCTTCAAAAGCTGTCACTAATTGACAATAATATTATTTTTGACTATATGAATTCATGTAATCATATCAAAACTTGGACATTTGATCATAGCTTCCTCTCTATGTCCTCTACCTGTTGTTAACTATACACCTTCTAATTCACTCTCTAACATTGGTTCTGATCAATTGACACTCTACCTCTACCTAATTCAAATAAGATGAGTCACAAATAATTGATAACTTCAATCTTCCATCAAGTGCATTGAAATATTGTTCTTCCAAAATTGTATGAGAACTTTCTAGATCTTTAGCTTTCACAAACTGATGTAGGGTGCTCCCCTTAATACCATAAACTCATAATAGAAACAAAGAAAAAATAACAAATGTGAGAACAAAATATTGACTTCTTTTTCATCCCACAAATTCAAAATTAAAAAATTCATAAGTACAATATTCTAATCCACATGGGCACCTTTAGTACAATAATCTACCAAACAAGCTGCAAACTATCACCCAGAGCTCCCCAAGACAATGTTTGGGCCTTTCTTAAATAGGTATTTTTATGCCAGCTGAGAAGGTTCTAGATGCTCAAAATTTATACCTAGGGTTGATAGACCCTAAAAAAACATATAGAGTCAGCCAAATACATCTTTTACAATTATTTTAGAAGTTTTAGGTAGCTCAACTTTGGAAGGCCATAACTCACGAACTGTTGCTTTGTTTGGCTATTATAATCACTTTTCAGAAATGCCAGCTCCCTATATACATGCTTGAAACCATGCTAGCACCCTTCCATCAAGTTTTTAGACCTCATCTAGGCACTCTAAGGCCTCCAACAATGAGCCTAAAGATTTTTCTACAAATTGTTCCACTGAAAATCTGCAATAACTTCTCCGATACTTAAGCTGGAGCAATGAGATTTTTATGGCAAGCTTATATCTCTAAAATGAACCTTCCTATAGAAAATGAGAACATTCCAAGCTCATATGAAAAAATTACTAAAAATAGCAAGCTCCCATAAATAGTAACCACCCTGTCTACTAGTCCTTATTAAAATAGAAAAGATTGAAAATAAAATATTTTTGGGTGATCCAAGATTGCTTTTAGACCCAAGATTCTCTTGCATCAGACACTCAAGGTAATTTGAGAAGTGACCCTATTGCATCTCAAGTGTTTAGAGGAAAACCAAGACGGTTAACTTCTTTCTTAGCTAGCCATGATGAATCCTCAACTGGCCTCCCTTTCCATTTGACTAGATATTCCTCATAAGCTCTATTTCTGGTACTTTTCCAATACGACTATCTAGTATCTCCTCAATCTCCTGTGTAGCTAAACTAGTTGTTAGAATACTCCTATGCACTTTTGCAACTTCATCTCCATCACCTCCTTCATAATATTCTATTAAATCTAAAATGTTAAATACTAGTGAAATATTCAATTCAACAAGAAACTCCACTTCATACGCAATTCCAAAATAATGCTTTTTCACTATCTTGCATGATCCAAACTTCTTCATCTTCAACTTATTATATGTACCCACTGGAAAATAGTCTTTTCTCAAATGAACCATGAATTCATCTTCAATATGAAATTCCTTATATCTCATTTTCATTTTTAGCCTTAGCATTATATTGCGTATTCATCTTTATGATGTGCTTCCTTACCTCCTCATGGACGTTCTTCAAATGATCAGCAAAATCTTTTGCTTCAACACTATTTATCTCCCCTTTATCCAACCGCCTTAGTTCAAAAGAATTTCTAGGACAACTCCCATATACAATCTGGAATGGTGATTTACTAGTAGTACTCCTATTGACATAATTATTATATGTAAATTCTGTCTATGGTAAAATCATATCCCATCCTTTTGGTTTATCTCCAACCAAGCATCTTAGCAAGTTTCCCAAACTATGATTCACAACTTCTGTTTGTCCATTAGTCTATGGATGATGTGATGAACTGAACTTAAAATTTGTCTTCAACTTCTTCCACAATGTACGCCAAAAATATCCAACAAACTTGGTATCTTGATTTGAAACTATACTCTTTGGTAGACTGTAATCTCACCACTTCTCTAAAAAATAACTCTGCTACATGAACAAAATTACTAGTCTTCTTGCAAGGAATAAAATGTGCCATCTTTGAAAACCTATCAACCACCACAAAAATAGAATCATATTGACACTGTGTCCTTGATAATCTAAGAACAAAATCCATGCTGACATCCTCCCACAACTTCTTTGGTATAGGTAATGGCTGATACAACCTTGTATTCTACTTCACTCCTTTTTCCATCTTACATACTCAACAAATTTGTATAAAATTCATCACATCTTGCTATAACTATGACCATTAATAATTTTTAGTGACCAAAGCAATAGTTTTATCGCAGCAAAATCACTAGTCTTCTTGCAAGGAATAAAATGTGCCATCTTTGAAAACCTATCAACCACCACAAAAATAGAATCATACTGACACTGTGTCCTTGATAATCTAAGAAAAAAATCCATGCTGACATCCTCCCAGAACTTCTTTGGTATAGGTAATGGATAATACAACCTTGTATTCTGCTTCACTCCTTTTACCATCTTACATACTTGACAACTTTGTACAAACTTCATCACATCTTGCTATAACTATGGCCATTAATAATTTTTAGCGACCAAAGCAATAGTTTTATCTCTACCAAAATGTCCAGCCAATCCTCCACTATGCTTCTCTTTGATGAGGTTCTCTCTCATTGAACTTCTTGGAATGCACAACTGGCTTCCTTTGAACAACATATTATCTTGGATTATGATATCCAACCAATTTGTCCTATCAAGTGTAACAGGTTTTGTATAAGCCTTCCACATTTCACCAAAATCAGGATCATCTAGATATAATGTACTAAGTTCGTTGAAGCCAACCATCTCTATCTGCATTTCTATCAATAAAAGTTGTCTTCTACTAAGAGCATCTGTAACTTTGTTAGACTTTCCACTCTTGTGTTTCAAAACAAATGTATAACTCTATAAAAACTCAACCCACTTTAAATGCCTTTAGTTCAATTTTCCATGACTATACAAATATTGCAAAGCTTGATGATTAATATACAAAAAAAAATCCTTGGGAAGAAGATAGTGTCTCCATTTCTTCAATGCTTGAACTATAGCATAAAATTCCTAATCAAAAACATAATATTTTATTTTTGCATCATTCAACTTCTAAGTGAAATAAGAAATAGGTCTACCTTCTTGACTCAAAACAACTCCTATTGTAGTACCACTAGCATCACATTCTACTTGAAAAACCTTGTTAAAATTATGAAGTGCTAAAATAGGTTGTGTTGGGACTAAAAATTGCATGGTCAATTTTGAGTACCTTTGAGAATTTTGAGCCATATAAATGCCTTTTGATGCCTTTGTACCCAGTTGTACCTTTGAGGCCCTTAAGGTGTTTAATGTTTCTAACACCCTAAATTCATTGTGTCCACTTGTTCCATGATGATAAACTGACATTTCGAGCCATTTTGTGAAGTCTCGTTTTGGGCAAGTGTCAAATCTGCATTTTACCCTAAATGTCAAACAACGACAGGAGGCTATGTTTGCAAGTGAATATCTCAAACCCAAAAATGTTTCATGACTCACCACTTTGGGAGTGTCTAGTGTCCATACTTGAGAGCCTATGTTTCAGATTTTGAGTTGGTTTGAATCCGTTTGACTAGGTTTTGATTTCCTCAAAGTTGGTAGTTTACTATTTTCATGCTGATGCAAAATGTTCATAATTCTGGGAAGCCCTGTTTGACATGTTATAACTTTTGACTAGTTGACCAAAATGCTAAATTTCCTTTTGTATTACATTTTAGATGTCAAAAAATTGTTATGTTTCAAGTTTTAGCTTATGAAAAATCCGTTTGATCAGTTTTCAAACATGATTCCAAACACAATTTTTATCTTTTACTGGTGTCAGCATTTGCAGATTTGTTGGAACCCCTGTTTGGGACATCATAACTTGAGATCTATGATTGGTAAGATCAAATGGATTGTACCCCTATGTTTTCCTCTAAAAAATCTCCAAGTGTGTCAGTTTTTAAGTCATGACAAATCCATTTGCACACTTTTCCAGGTCCATTCCATTTGCAAAAAATGTTTTCTGCCAGTGTTTCCAATCTGCAAAATTTAAGTAGCCCACTTTGACTGTTCGCCAAATGCGTCCTATTATTCATCATGATCCCAAATTGTAGATTTATATTCTCCTCATGACAGAGAACCAACGCCCCAATTTTTGTATTCCCAAGTGTCCATTTGCCTAGTTTTCAAGGCCAAATCTGAACCCAATTTATTACTTTCTAACTTGTTTTCTTGTAGGCAGTTCTAAGAGGTCAACTTTGACAACAAATATCTTTTGACCTTGATGTCATCATGCAACAAGAGCTAGCAAGCTTGTTAAGTATGTCAGAAAGAACAAACGTCCAAAGTTTTGGAGCCCAGCTAGGTGTTTATGTCAAATTTTAAAGCGAGCCAACAGACCCTATTAGCTGAAAGTCATAGTTTACAGATAAGGGTAAAAATGGGTTTTTAATTGATGGTTCAGTGATCGAACTTGATTCTAGTTAGTTTAAGATGATTGAATTTTTTTTTAGCAGACCCACTTTGGGGCTCAAGTGATTCCATTAGGCAGAGTGATTCAAAGCATGAGAATAATGAAGCTAAAGTGAATGCCTTAGTGTTCAAGTTTATCCTCAAATGTGTTGATTGAATTCAAACAATTAAAATATCCAATTGTTGCATATAGCCTTGGGCAATATTTGGATAGTTTCAAGGCAGAAGCAAGCTAAGTCAATCATTTGCAATCAGAGTGCTAAAGAGAGAACACTTGAGGTAGAGATGCCTCAAATAATGGACAGTGTTAGATTGTTTGAAATTTCTACTGGTCAACCTTCTCCACTGGGTGTGTCTCAAGTTGGCAATAAAATCAACTTCTCACCTTTTTCTAAACATGCCACTTTTGTCACTCTTTGGTTGTTTTTAGGTTCATCAAAGGGGCAATATGAGAGCCAAGAGATACCAATCAATCCTAGAAAACATAAAATTGGGGATAGATGGCATGTTTGCATTAAGAGTCTTCCTCTAACTGGGGTATTCTATGGGTATTGGGTGGATCGACCTCAAGAATGGGAGGAAGGCCATCATTTTGACAAAAACCTTATTTTGTTAGACCCTTATTCAAAGCTTATTGAAGGGCGCAAAATCTTTGGTATGCCACTGAAAAGATGTCAAGATTTCTAGGAACCTATTGTTTTTTCTTTTTCACCATTTGAATGGTGGAGGACCATTTGCAGCATCCTTAGAGTTACAAAATGGCGAAGGCTTTGCATGCCATAGGAATTGAGGTCACCTTGGATGTAGTTTATAATCACATAAATGAAGAAAATGATGAGCATCCATACATCACCTCATTCATGGTATAGATAACAAGGTTTATTACATGCTGGATATAAATAGCAGTATCAAATTGCTAAACTATTCTAGTTGTGGGTAACAGAATGTCATGTGGATGGATCCCATTCCATATTGTGCTTGCAAAAGGAGGGGGATATTATTTTTGCTCACCCCTACTAAAGAGGGAAATTTTAATACAATGTTTCTCATTTTTACAACCAAATTTGAAGGTTCTAAATATGGAGGTAGCATCATTGAATTTTTGAAGGAAGATGCCAACATTTTGGACCAGAGATAATGTGGATGGCAAGAAGAAGCCATGGAAACATACAGAGATGACTTCCATCAGGAACACCCATGTAGGAAGAGGACAAAGATCCATGCACTAGCAGAGGCATTTACACTTGTATGAACAATGAGTTTCAACATTAAGAGAAGGGGCAGTCCACGTCCATTGGGAAGAATGTTGGGTAGTTTTCAATGGAGTCTCCAAGGCATAAAAAAAAACCCCATGCCAAGCTCAAAGAAAGACAATGTCAATAAACAAATCCTTCCATACAAGAAAGTAACACAGAGCACTCCACAAATTAAAAAAGATTCCATTTGGATGTAAGACAAAACAAGGAAGTAGCCAAGTGAATGTAAACCAGTGAATAGAGCCAGCTAAGAGAAAGGGGCATCTCCACATTTAAAAAAAAGACATCAAACCATTTGGGTAGGAAGCCACCATGAGTAGGGTGTAAAGCTACCAGCCCAAGGCTTTTAAGAGGACGCTTCCATGAAAATTCACTGGTAGACCAAGGATGAAGCCCATGCATGATTAAAGAGAAAGACGCTGGTGTTTTACAGAGGCCGAGCATCTCATGACTAGAAGATTAATTTGATCATGCATGAATATCACCTTGGCAATAATGAAAATTCACAAGTAAATGCATAAAATGATTTACATGAGGAAGGCTGGGTAGTATGCTAGGTATTCAAAAAGTAGAGGAAGCTGCTAGATATAATGAAGCAATTTAGCGCAATGTCAAGAACACGCCAAAGTAAAAGAGGGAAAGCTTACACTAGCATATCTAAAACAAAGATAGCCATTTCAAGAAGAAAAGACATTCAAATAAGAATCCACAGTAGGATTTAAACAAAGAGGAGGTTTGCATTCAATGGAGAAATACTTAAAAACCTTTATCCCATATTGTCTGTGGGAGGGTCTTTTTAAGTTTTTAAATACCTTTGCACTCAAAGAGTTGGTGTTAATAACACAAAGGCTTTTGGAAGCTGTGTGGTGTATGGGGGATTTTTTGGGTCCCAGTCACCTAGAAAAAAGCATAATTTTGAACAAACACACATATTAGATCAATGATGTCAGCATAGAAAAAGATGCTAGAAAAGGTCAAAATGTTCTAAAAAAAGTTGGAGTTTTCGGTGGTCGCCATGTTGCCATCAGAAAATGGGAGGGACTTGCTGTTAGCGACATGGTGACCCCTTGGGAAAAGGAGTTTTTGGCTAGTGATCCACAAAAAAATTTGAAATTCTAGCAAAGAACAATGTGTAACGACTAAGAAGCTGACATGGAGTCTGATGCATTAGATTGTGCCACATGGTGAATTGAGTAGCCCTCGCTATCTCCCCAAGTGAAAGATGCATGAGAGTTAACATGGTGAGATAGCGATGTTGATGTGGTGAGGATGATGTGGAAATGATGTGGAGTTCTTGACCAACCACAAGGTACCATGTGGCATGAATTTTGAGGTAGGATGATGTGGCGATTAGTTTGTAATGATGCACCAGATTGTGCCACATGGTGGATCCAATAGACGTCGCTATATCGTCAAAGGAAAGTTGTAGGGAAGATAACATGGTGACATAGTGAGAAGATGACATGTGTCAGTGATGTGGTGGCAAGGTGGATGAATCAAGGGATACCACATGGCACCCACTATGAAGGACCAAACCAATCAGAATGCACCATGTGTCACCAATGGTCAAACAAAGTTGACTTGAAATGAAAGATATGGGTAAAAAATTAAATATTTTGTTTAAATGATATTTTTGAATATCTTCCTAAATCACATGCAACCAGTTTTAAATAAAGTTTGAAACTTTGATATAGTCCAAACTTTATAAAAATTCAAATATTTGTGAAATAATGCCATGGAGCCATAAATGGAGACCTGATCTTTAGAGGGTCATATCTAGGGTGATTTTTTGTCAAAAATGGGCACTTCAATATACCACCGAAACAAGAACAAGATGAACTTTCTAATTTTGAGGTCAATTTTTGCATAGGTGCTCACCCGTTTGAGCTATAGGTCAATTTGTGTTTCCTAGGGTATTGGCAATAGAATAGGCAAATCTTAACATTGATAATCAAAAGTGGTTAGGAAGCAGATATAAGAATTTGTTGGAGCTTGATGGTGAAGAAAATTGACTCTAAAAGGTTTTCTTGTTTTCTAGAAACCAGTTAATTGATTTTTCACTCTTTACATTGAGTTCATTTTTACATGAAAATCAGTTACATCCTTTCATCATTACGTTTTGAGATATTTCTGCCTTGTAGAGGCCAAATGATAAGATTTTATTCACTTATTAAGGAGAGAGGGTAGGAAGAGGTTTTTTCATCTTCTTGGGAATAAATTTTGAGTGGACACATGTCAAATACAAAGCAAATTCGAGAATTCACTTCTTCCTATATCATTCCCTTTCTTTCTCATTGTTCGAGTTCTAGTATTTTGGAGAAAATTGGCACACTATATGATACCAGGGTTTTGATTCCAATCTTGATTCATTCCCAATACTAAGACACCATATTTTTCAACATAATTCTCTCATATGAATAGTAGTAGGAAGGAATATATAGATAGTTCAGATCTATTAGGTTCTTTCATGTTTTTCATTTCATGCATATGGCTGTATTGTTTCAAAGAAATTAATACAAAGAATAGTAGGTTGAGTTTCATCTTGAATCTTGTCTCCTATCTTAGTGAGCTTCAATGTTTTGTGATCTTTGAACAAAGAGCCTAGATCATAGTTGTAGTCCCTTAAGGCTGTATGTTGTCTTATTGTTGCTTGCAACTCAAGGGGTTATGCAAATGCTTCAGTGAATCAATAGGGTTGCAGGTTTATTGAGAAGGATATCATGTAAGAATGAGGTCTAGATTGAGAACATATGTTTATTTACAAGGTAAATAGATAGATCATATATTTGAATATATAAAAAAGTATTAGATATCTATATGTATGCATTTGATTCATGGATTTTCCTAATGAATTAGGCACTGGTTGGTTATAGGATCATTTGGTCTTATTGCTGCATATTAGGGGTTTGCTGAAATCAACATTATTAATCAAATGTTCTTTCCCTTTCATGTTGAAGGACCTAAATGTTTGACCCTCACTAAGCTTATGATATTCATAGCTTTGCATTTAGCTACTGTAGATCTATGTCATTTCATGAGTCATTAGGAGAAATAAGGGTAAAATTTGCTTAATAGATTCAGGGATATGTTTTTGCACTGGTACGGTATCATTTGAATCTGAGGTCTACCCACCTAGGTTTACAGAGCCTAAAGTAGAAGAAGATTCAAGCCTTATAGTTGGCCCTATGTCTAAAATGATATGTTGAGAATGGGAGTTAGCTGCCCTTAGATATGTCATATTCTCATGGGGATAATTGAAAACTTGATAATATTTTTGAACACCAACAAGATGGCGACTCTATTGGGGACTGTATTGAATCAGATTTAAGACAAACCTTGAGAATTTGAAAAGAAGATATTCAATATAGTAGGAAGATATGCATGGAAAAGTTGCAAGAGTAAGTTCTAGTTTTCTTACTTAATTTTCATGCACCCTAGTGATGCTTTGTTTAGGATAGCAGTATATTTGAAGGATTGAGTGAAAATTATGTTGCTACTAAGTTTTATGTTCAATCAATTCAGTCAGTTTGGTTTTCAAAATATTACTGTAAATTTAGAGTCAGATTTTTTTAAAAGTGGTTTCTCTCTTCAAAGTATTTAAAGTTTGGAAAAATTCTACAAATTGAAAATCCAGTTTAGATCTATAGTGTTATGAATTATGTTTTAAATATTTCTCATAATTGTAAGTGCGACTCTTTAAAGGATCTTTGAACTAGTGTAGATCGGTTATGTATAAATGTTTTCAAGAGTTTTCAATTGAAATAGGGAGATCTGAAAGTTGTGTCAAAACTTTGAACAAGAAGGAAGATATATATACATTCTTGACTAATAAGTTTTAAAGTGCTATTTGATCTATTGTCATAAGATTTGAAATGATAAAAAAATGAACCACAGTTGTGATTTCATTTAGTTCTCCTCAAGGAGATGGCAACTCTATAAGGATATGACTAGTGGTGTGAGGAATTAAGATCAACACCAGGCTAATCATCAAATCAATGGTTTCATGCAGCAACACTTGAGGTATTTCATTTTCATGAAAGAAAGTAAGTTTTACATATGTGTTCTCCATCAAGTGAAGTTTTAGCACTAAGAAGAGGAGAATAGTTTGAAGGTTTCATAGACTTCATTGATTAAATTTCAGCTTGTTGTGTTTAAGTTGTGAAGTGTATTTGAAGAGGTTTATTTGGTAGAAGATTGTCTAGATCTATTGAAAATTACAAATAAGAATTAGTGTGAATGATGTTCAAATATTTAAAGGATGTCAAGATTCATGTCACCTAAGATGCAGCTAGTTAGTGAAGTTCCTAGATCTATTTCTACCAAGTGGTATATGCCATTATGTTTCAATGGCATTTATGGTTTCCCGAATGTCATTCCTAATGATGTTAGAAAAAGTTTTCCTAAGTTTAGTGGGAACCATATTGTTTTAGCTAGTCATCATGTTGAATTGTTTAGTGACTATGAGATTGCTCATGAGGATGTGCACATGAAGTTATTTGTTCAAAATTTGGAAGGTGATGCTAGTGACTCATTTTCTTTCCTACTAGCATGTTCTATTTCATCTTGGGGTGAGTTGCATTCAACCTTCATGGGGAAATTTGGAGAATGGGTAAGCATATCTAATTCTTATGATAAGTTCTTGAAGATTCACATTGAGGATGATGAATTGGTTCCTCAATTTAATATCAGATTTGCAAAGGTTCCGAATGAAATCCCTGAGAGTTATAGACCCAATAATCAAATGTGTTTAGTTGTATATTTTGATGAATTTGACAAGAAAATGAATTATCTACTAAGGGATAAAGAACCACAAACATTATATTAGGCTTTTATGACTACTATGGATATTGAGAATAATTTGAAGTATGGACTGGTTAGAGGTCATTTTTCTATGAATAATTTCTGGTATAATGGTTATGAAAGAAAGGATGAACATAGTGTTGATAATTTCATTTCCAATCAGAATATCAGCACCCCTACTATAATATATGATCAGATTGAAAATTTAGATCAGGATGTGTGTGTAGAGAAGAGTGAGTTTATTGAAAATAGAGACATATATGTTCATGATGTTACAATAGTAGGATGTATCTCAGACTTTGATAGGGTTCAGCAATGTGTTGATATTGTAGATCAAGAATTAGCTACATTAGTGAGTTCTTATAATGTTGATTGTATACATGATTTTGTTGCTAATGAAGTTGCTGCACCTAGATCTCATTTTTGTGCAAGTGAGGAAGCTAAGAGTTATCTTTTTGATCATGAATTTAATGGTGCTGATTTGACATGTCATGGAGAGATAACACAAGATGAAGAATATGAATCACATTTATCTCAGTCACAATCAGAAGAACAAAGTACATATGTTTCTAATGTTTTAGCAATAGATGGTAAGATGGATTCACTTGATCTGTCGGATATGCAAGAAATGCATTATCTTATTCATAGATTACATCATGTTGAGAATATTATTAAATCTAAAGTTGAAAGATGATCATCTCAATATGAGTATGAAGAAGCTAAAAGTTATCTTCCAAGTGATAAAGGTGAGGTTGCTGATCTAGTGTATTGTGAAGAGGCCTCATGTGAAGACAAGAAGAGGAAAGTGCTAGCATGTGCTCATCTTCATGTGAATCAGATGTAAATTGGGAGGAAGAAAGCAATGACGAAAGTGAGTATTCTCTTACTAGTAAAGGTATGAGTAATGTTCCTAAATCTAAAAGTGAAGTTTCAATACAAAGTAGCTTCCAATCTTGAACTTCACTAAGTACTGCTCATTAACCATGACCTTGTGGTCATCTTGTACCCAAGCAATACAATATGGACATGAGTGTTTCTATCTCTTCAACTTCAACTTGATGACCATCATTTCTAATAGAAAAATTTCAATACTTCCAGTATCAATGATCACATCACAACACTTATCTTCACATCTACACCTTGTGTGAAACAAGCTCCTTCTTTGCTTAGGTTCATTCTCACCACTCAGTAGAACTCTTTGGTTAACTAGGACTTCTCCTCTTTTAGCATCTTTAGAATGTGAGGATCTTGCATCTTCATCAACATGTGAAACTTTTTCCTAACCTTCTATTCTTTGATCTATCCATCCTTGATGCTAGGTACATTCAAATGCTCTATGCCCTTCTTCTCTGCAGTGAAAATATTTTCCATCGAAGCCTCCTCTTCTAGATCCTTGTCCTCTACCTCTTCCTCTCTACTCTCTATTGTTTTGATCAAGGAAATGATTGAAATGATTTCTCCTCTAGTTCTAATCATTACTTATAGCCTCATTCTTGTTCTTTTGATCATCATTATGACTACCATAAGATCATCCACCAAATCTTCTGCCACGATCTCTTCCACTATTCTTATTGTCAAACTTCTTGCTCAGTTTCTCCTTGACTCTTAGGGAAAATTGGTATGCATTCTCAACACTTCTCATTCAAACCAAACTTGGCTCATCCTAAATGGTAGGCCTTAACCCATTAAGATAATGGACAACTTGCTCCTTATTAGCTTCTACATGGCCGGATCTAATGAGAACTCAGGAGAACTCTTCAGGAAACTCTTGAACAAATTTTCCTACTTGCTTAAACCCTTGCATATTCTTCAATAAATCAATCTGATAATCCATGGGAATTAATTTCTACTTTAGTTTATCTTTAATCTAATCCCATCTAGTGATTTTGTCCTTTCCCTTTCTATTTCACTCCAACTAAACCTCTTGCCACTAGATCTTCACATGTCCCTTCAATTTTTCCTTCACAAACTTTACCCTATTAGGATTATCAATATCTTCATACTTAAAGTACTCCTTTGATTCATTATGTTTTTCCAATCTTGGTGATGGCCCTAAAAAGCCTCTCTTCCTCTAGATTTAGAACTGCCTCTACTTCAACATTTTCTTTTACTTTGTCCTCATCCTCACTTTCATCTCTTATAGGAAGATTTATTCCTATTTGCATTTGTTCTTACAATATTTTCATTTTCCTTTGGAGGGCTCAAAAACCCTCAAGTGTAACACCTACAACTCTTACACCATGCTCTCTTCATAGAGGCATTTTTCAAACTTCTACTAAAACCCTAGTGCAAACTACCTCATAATTGATGATTTGTCTACACACGCAGCCCAAATCATGGTCCTAGTGCAAACTACCTCACAATCGGCAATCTATCCACACACTCAAGAACTCTAGCTTTGATGCCACTTGATGCAGGGTACTCCCCTTAATACCATAAACTCATAACAGAAACAAAGAAACAACAAAAAATGCAAGAAAAAAAATGGACTTCTTATTTGTGCTACAAATGAAAAATTACAAATTTCATAAGTACAATATGCTAACTCACATGGGCACCTTTAGTACAATAATCTACCAAACAAGCTATGAACTATCACCCAAAACTCCGCTAGACAATGTTTGGGCCTTTCTTAAATAGGTAGTTTTATGCTACTCGGGAAGGTTCTAGATGCTCAAACTGAATACCTAGGGCCTGATAGACCCTAACAAAACATATAGAGTTAGCCAAATACATCTTTGACAATTATTTTAGAATTTTTAGGTAGCCCAACTTTAGAAGGCCATAACTCACGAACCGTTGCTCTATTGGGCTATTATAACAGCTTTTTAGAAATGTTAGCTCTTGATCTACATGCTTAGAACCATATTAGTTCCCTTCTGTTGAGTTTTTAGATCTCATTTAGGCACTCTAGGGCCTCCAACATTGAGCTTGAATATTATTCTATAAACTTTTCCACCAAAAATTTGCAATAACTTCTTCGATACTTAAGTTGGAGCAATGCGATTTTTATGTTAAGCTTATATCTCTAAAATGAACCTTCTTGTTAAAAATGAGAACATTCCAAGCTCATATAACAAACTTATTAAAAATAGAAAGTTCCCATAAATAGTAACCACCCTATCTACTAGTCCTTATTAAAATAGAAAAGGCTGAAAATAAAATATTTTTGTGTAATGCAAAATTGCCTTTACACCTAGGATGCTCCTACATCACAAACACTTTTTTGAATTCATCAACATGCTCTTTAATTTCTTCTTTCTGATTTCTATCATTGCTGTTATTATTTATTCTATCATTTTTGTTATATTTCCTTCTATAATTGGGATTCTTGTTGAAGTTCCTTCTGTCCATTCTACAAAATCTTTTTGTGTGTCCAAAATTATTACATAACTGACATACAGGTGCATTCCTACTCTGATTGGTTCCATTCTAACTTTTAGGTGCTTTATAGTTCCTTACAATATGTCCAAGATTGTTATATTTGTAACATACAACATGTTTCCTTTCACCATTAGGCTTTTCCCTATCATTGGATCTACTTTGTGATCTTCCTCTTTCATTACTTGTAGGGTTAGTATTCCTAAACATTCTACTATTTGCATTATTACTATAAAACTTAGGTTTCTTATAATTTGTTGCTTTGTGTTCATAACCATGATAATTATAACTATAGAAATTAGTAATAGGTTTAAAAGACTTACTTGTGCAATATATTTTCATATGACCAATATGAAACATCTACCTCTAAATTCATTTCTAACTTCCTTAGATGATTCATCTTTATTGGGTTTATCAACTTGCTTTGTTTCCTTTGGTTCATCATATTTTATAGACAAATCAATGAATTCCTTAGACACTTCTAATTCCATCTTAGTTTGATCACTTTCTTTAGACTTAGGGGTTTCAACAACTAGATTTGGTTCTTTTCTAATTTAAACTTTCTTGGCTAACTTTTCTCCAATAAGATATCCAAGACTTGCCTTGCCATAGGAGGGTCTTTGGTAAAATATTTGTTCATCAATTTTTTCACTACTAGAATAGAGTTTCTCTAACTTTTTCTTAGCTTGTGTAAATTCTCCTTTAATAGTGATATTGAATTTTTCTATTTCTTCATGCTTAATCATGATATAATCTAATTCAGATGTTACTTGACTCAACTAGGACATAAGGTCTATATTTTTAGATTTTAGATCAGGTTCATTCTTACTATCATTTTTTTCTTAAGACTTAAGTTCAACAATTTTCAACTCATGCTTCAAAATTTCATTTTGTTTCTTGAGGTTTCTTATTTCATCATTGTTACTATCTTGCTCACTTGGTTGTTTTTTAGATTTCAAATCATCTAACTTATCTTTCAGTTTATCAATGTAGATTTTTTCATCCTCATACCTATCTTTCAAGCTGTCTCTTTCTTTTGTAAGAAGATCAATTTTCTCAAGAGATTCTTCAAGGTCTCTCTTCAACTATTCCATATCCATAGGGATCTTACTAAAGATGTTAAGCCTCTTTTGAGCAACTGTGCTCTGATACCAATTGTTAAAAATAGATACTACTTTGGGGGGGGGGGGGGGGGGTGTGAATCAACATTCTACAAGCTTTTTCTGATAACTGAATATTGTTAATTACTTTATAACTTACATATGAAAGTAAACCAATAATGATGAAAAATTTATAAAACCATACACATAGATAACTCATAACACCATTATTTGTTAACTAGGGAAATCCTAGACAAGGCAAAAGCCCAGTGGGGATGATACCCATAACATGATCCATTAAAAAAAAGAATCCAATTAAGGATATTGACCCTAGTAGGAGTCTATGAAATAGATATAGTGTCTTGAGTCCTTGTTAGAGGACTATGCCCTGTTAAAAGCCTCAACTCTATTAGGAGTTGGTAGGTTAAGTACAATGTATGCAAAAAGAGCCCACTTTCCTAACATGCAATATACAATTAAGTTTCCTCACAAGAATATGTATACATACAATACTATCTTACTGTTGCAACTTGCACTTTCTCTAGTTAGACATAAGATCTTGCATTAGATAAGGCTTGCATATCATTTAAGCTTTCTTCACAATAGCTCACATCACATTCATACATCACATCATCTGAAAAATATATGATCTTTACTTATATCTCACAAATTAATAAATCTCTACTTAGTCGACCTTTATGCATTCACATGCTTGACTAACTATAGAAACACTTTGGGATTAACATCTAATAAATCTATTCTTACCATAATTTGGGATTAACTATAGAACCACTTATATCTCACAAATTAATAAATCTCTACTTAGTCGACCTTTATGCATTCACATGCCTGAGTTTGTTGAACTTCATTCGAAACTTGGAGTGCACAACCAGAAAATCATCTATGAAACAATCCCCTTTGTTTGCTTCCTCTGCCTAAAGGCTGGTCATAAGGCCCACCAGTGCCCCAATGAGGAAAAGAAGAAGATCAAAAAACCAGTCATCCTTGATCATACCATGAAGCTTGCTACATGCCCTTTTGGAAAGGGAAAGTTGAAGCTGCTCTGGAGGCGCAAACTTTCTGTGGTGCAGGGGAGAAAGGATGTTAGCCTAAGAGACACAACAGCAAAGGACACTATTAAGAAGGATCCCCCCAAGGAGAATGCTAGTTCGCCCCCCCCCCCCCTCCCTTGAACAGGGCCCTGTTTTGGAAAAGATAATCTCAGATCCGTTGGAGGACCCAAAGGTGCAGGTAAGCTCCCCCTCCATAGCCACGAGTCCCATTGTGGAGCAAAATCTCCTTCTAGAAACTATAGTGTAGTCTTCTCCTGTAGTGGAGGAAGTCCCTCTTTTGGGAGCTATAGTGTTGAATCACCTAGAATGGGAATCCTCGGCCTGGGAAAAGGATAGCCAAGCTAAGTGCCTTCCCCTTGAGGACACTCTGGCTTCTCTGGGGGTCATCATTGGCAAGGGGGGAGATTCTTCTGCCCCTATAGGAATTGAGGCCAAGCTTCATCTCGTCATTAGTGCTCCAACATAGCTCACCCTATGGGAAGATAGGTTAGATAACAGTGTGATGGATAGCCTTGATGATTGGTGCATGGTCAAGAAGAAAAAGAAGAACCAAAAGAAAAATCCTCCCCCCCCCCCCCCCCCCCCCCCCCCCCCCCCCCCATCTCCTGCTTCAACCAGAAGTAGGGTTAAAGCTGATATTGGGTCACCCCCCCAAGGGAGTAGGAAGAAAGAACTTAAGTCAGATTCTGCAAGAAGAAACAAGAAGGAACTTGGTAGATGGAAGCCAGAGGTCCATCAAGGATTTCTCAGGAAGTAAGAAATGAAAGTTATCTCATGGAACATAGGGGGCCTTAATGGGGCTCACAAACAAGAACTCATAAGAAATATGATTAGAGACCAAAGACCTGACTTTTTGATGTTACAGGAAACTAAGATGAA